>UELU01141591.1:0-62159 GCA_900490025.1 Megastigmus dorsalis
ATACTGAAATGTTCCATACTGTGCTCAAATGTGCCATTTTGTGCTGAAATGTGCCGAATTGTGCAAAAATGTGCATAACTGTGCTGAAATGTGCATAACTGTGCTGCAATGTGTGTATAGCTGTGCTAAATTGTGTGTAAATGTGCGTAAATGTACAAAAATTTCAACAAAAACTTTCTTGCTTCGAAATTGTTTTGTGGCTAACTGTGTTAAATTGTGTCAAAATGTGTCAAAATGTACGAAAATGTGCACAAATGTGCGAAAATGTGCGAAAATGTGCCAAATGTTCCAATTGTATATACCTGGACACACTTTTGGCACATTTTCGCACATTTAGGCACATTTTAGTACATTTTCGCACATTTTGACACAATTCATCACAAAAATTATTTCCACTAGGGTATATAGTTATTATTTTATTTGGCGCTTTACATCCGTAATTGCATCATAAACAGCTCTCACATAAGTTAATTCAATATTTCTATATACATATTGCTTTCTAATAAAAAAAAAATTATAAATGTGTGCGTATTTTAGGCGAAAAGAACTCCGCACATCGTTAATCGAATATCACACGAATGTCACTTGGGAAAAATCAATAAGAAAGCGGTAACAGTTGTTTTATAAGCTTATTAATTTTATTGATTACATATTCATTGTACCTACTTTATAAAATTGATTTTCCCTATATAGATATCTAAATTGATGTTACGGTTATTTCATAAAAGATTGAAGACCTCTATTTTTGGATTTTTCGAACTGGACTTTAATTTATTGCGAAATGTACGTATGAGTTCTTATTACGAAGCACTAACTTATTAAATTTAAATTTATGATCGTTTTTAATGGAGCATTAAAAATAATTATGATAAAAGAAAGACAGATGCCTACGGTTGCAATCATACTAATTGTATTTAAGTGTGAGTAGATACAGACATATTTTCTATGGAATATTTTTAATTAACAGGATTATATTTATATATACTTATTTCAATTTAAAGTTTTTTATGCTTCAAGCATGACAGCATTGGTTTCATATACGTCTTACGTCGTGGGCATTTTTCTTAAAAATACAATATTACATATTAATTTATGTATGTACATTATATACATACACGTGCTTTAATATTATGATAAATTCATGATTATTCTATTTTCAAAAATAAAATATGTATTCAGATGTGTACCACAGCTATGACGTACCTCGTTATTATGATACAACTGGACGCCTTATAGATTTCGAACATAAAAATATAACATCCTCCGTATATTGATATCTTGAAATAGTAACAAGAACCAATTATTTAAAGATATTTCATACTTTATAACAATGCTTAGCATTGTATTGAATGTTATTAATTTTCTATTAATCGAGGTGACATGCGTAAGTATTATTGTAATAAAAAACTTATTTTTGATAAACTATCTAGTCTTTGTATTTACTGAATAATTTTAATTACACCTTTTTTTGCTCATGGCAAATACAAGACGAGAAAATTCTTTCTCACACTTTATATAATACAATTTGCTTTTGAAAGAAATTCTTTGAATTTTTGAGTCCATAGAAAGCAGATATTTAAATATTATCAATGTAGGTATATAGGAAGCGATCTGCGATTATACACGTGTGACTGACGTGGCGCAATCATTTTTGAATGACGATTCAATGCGCACGCGTACTCGAGAAAGAATGAAAATGGTCGCCGTTTTAACATTCTGTGTAGAAGTAGTCTGCCGTTTTCCATCAAAGTTGAAAAAACTGACGTTCCCATTGCATTTACGTTTCTCGGTGCTGGACCAGTGATCTGATCACTGTAATCATCAAAAATTGTCATTGTAGAAAGTTTCGACGAAAAATTACGATTAGTGTCTGATAATATGTCATCGGCCTTTTTCTTTTACTCGCTGACGTATTTTCTACTGTCGAGCTGTATCGTTTATCCACCTAATGAATTCGTGTCAGCTGGTTTAACCATCAAGAATGTTTTTGCCGATTTGCTGGGCAGTGAAGATGAATTTTTCATACAGTATCACATAAGACGAAGCATTGCTACTTTACTCGTACATTCGTTGCTTCCTTTCGGTATAAAGGCTTTTTATAGATTTATAAATAATTTTTTAACTTATTATTTAATTAGTTTAGTATTCTATATTTGTTCTATAGATTATAGTATAGATAATATGTATTTTAGTCAATTTTACAAATGCTTTTGTTATCTAATATACTAAAAATTTTTTTTGAAGGTTATGTGAACTCATTGTTGTCAAATGACAAGTATATATTTTTTTTCTCGAAATTCATGCTTAGCATTTACTGATTTTCAAATACCTTTTTGTATCTATTAAATAAAATTAGTAATAAATAAAACTTGTATGTACCGTATATTTCTAATGATAAATGAACTATAAGTTTACGATGTTTTCAAGTATATTTTTATAATATGTATATATGTGTTTTTTATTTCATTCATCTTATTATTATAGGGTATTTACTAGGACTTGTTCTGACGGGAAATGTTGATGCTGCTCAAGTTTTGTTAGGTAATGAGAATCCATGGTGGTTGATGCTTACTGCGTGTGCTCTTGTTGGACCGTTATATTCATTATATAAAGTGCTGCAATGGTCTATGAATAATTGGTCAACCCATCCAATAGCTCAAAATCTAGCAGTTTACTGCAATAATAATACAACATGGTTAGCTGTTGCATCGGACATAAATATAGAATTTCGAAGGTAATTTTATATTTATTTAATTTACTAAATATTTCAACAAAAATTTGTTACGGATTCAATAATCAACGATAAATTGATTTCAGAATCGACAAAATTTCAATACATACAAATAGTATAACTAAAGTTGTTGCAACAGATAATTGGATTATTAAAGTTACACCATATAAGCTTTATTTTGCACACCAAAGTGATACAGCTTTCATTGTAAATAAAAGTGATACTCATGCTTTGTCACCAAGTACACGAGGAGAGGTTCAGTATGTAAATATAGAGGTAAATATCATTTATATTGTTCTTATATCTAAATTAAATGAATAAATTGTAAAAGTAAAAATGAATATGTTGGTAACATTTTGTATATAATATTTTAGGTAACTCCAACTAGATCTGGTGCTAGATCTTTTAATATTAGGTTGAATGCGTTAGATTTTAAAGACTTACAAGACAAAATAAGTCGACCTATAACGGTTCTAGATAGTGTGGTATTTCACAGAACTTTAATAGATAGATTTATTGATACTTTTAAGGAGCAGGTAGCACAAAATCCAGAATTTGAAACTGCTCAGGTAAACGTTTATCTAAATCATTTTCGTAAATGATAAAAGTTTTTTTGAGATAAACCATTTTATAAATTTTTATTATTATATTTTTTAGGAAATAGACCAGTGCGTTGGCTGTATGCAAGTGACTTCAAATGTGAAATTAAGTAAACACTGCAGTGCAGCTGACCAAACACCTGATGCCTGCGTATCCTGCTATTGCCCTCCAATGTGGTGTGTTGACTGTATGGCAAAATGGTAAATATCCAGGAACTTTCAAATTCCACAACAGAAAAACGATTTACTTAACTCTTTTGATTTAACGTATTTAGGTTTGCCTCTAGACAAGATGATACGGCACCAGAAACTTGGTTATCTTCTAAATGTACCTGTCCAGTATGCAGAGCAAAATTTTGTGTGCTAGATGTAAGCTATGTTAGGTCTACAAATCCGTGATATTCTAATTCTCAACTTAATTTAATGCATTTCTCTTAAAATACTTTTTATTAATGTATAATAAAGATAAGAATATTGTAAATATTGGCAAAATTTTTGCATTTTGCCTAACGCTCATCGTAAGTGTAATATCGTTAATAAATTATTAATTTTTTACGATAGAATATTGGCCTTCATTTCATTATAATTTTTTTTTAAATTTATTTTTTGTACTTATTGAATATATATACATAGATTAAATTTAATTAGTAGAACCATTCTGCTCTTTTTTTTGTAAAATTATTTTATTTCTACTCTTAAACATATAAACCACCATCACATTTATTGTCGTTTCAATAAAATTAATAGAATCTTAAAACGCAACAAAGATATAGAAAAATACATCTGTTTTTAAATAACAATTACATTGAATTAAGTCACCATGAGACGAGGTGCAATATTCATAGACATGAGTTCTTGAAACAATAGTTTAGCTGCATATGGCAGCCTTACCTGAGATATTTGAGTCTTATTTTTACAACTTTTACATTCAAAAGTATTATTTCTAAGATTCGCAATAGCGATTAATCCGCACAAATTGCACACGTGAATTCTATAAGGATCCGATACTTCGAATAGGCGTTCCCTTAGAAATTGCGCAGCACCATGACTAATTTGACAGTCGCGTTCCATTTCTCCAAAGCGCAAGCCTCCGTCTCTACAAAATCATCAGGATTTCAATAAATTCTTAAATAAGTTTAGAAACTGAAAAATACTCGATTGAAAAAAAAAACATCGAACCTGGCTCTGCCCTCCATGGGCTGTCTGACAAGTATCTGCACGGGTCCCCTAGCCCTGCTATGAATCTTGTCGTCCACCATGTGCTTCAGTCTTTGGTAGTAAGTGGGGCCGAGGAACACTTGAGCGTTGATCTTGCGGCCGGTGAAACCGTTGTACATGATCTCGTTGCCTCGCAGCTGGTAACCGTACTCCATCAGCAGAGTCGAGATCTTCTGGACGTTAACGGCGTCATTGAACGGAGTTGCGTCGCCGATCTCGCCCTTGTTCGCCGATACTTTGCCCTGGATGCACTCGATCAAGTGACCGATAGTCATGCGCGATGGTATAGCATGAGGATTGATGATGATGTCGGGTGTCATGCCCTCGCATGTGAATGGCATGTCTTCCTGTCTATATTGAATGCCGCAGGTTCCTGATGTCATGCAAAAGTTAGAGAAGCCGTTTAAAACTTAAGATCACCACGAAAAAAAAACCAAATAATTACTAATTTCGTATATAGGATACCCTTTTGCCCGTGACGCGAAGCGAATTTGTCTCCAATCTGAGGAATTCTCACACTGCGTACGCGAATCTTACAAAATTTGTAGCCTTCGCTATTGAGCGTCAGCATCACCTGGTCCACAATGCCAGTTTCACTGGTCCGCAGAAAGGTCGAAGCATCGCGCTTTACGTAACGCCTCGTGGAACAATCCAACTGTAAACCATACAAACGCATAGTTTATCGAAGCTTCTTCGACATCGCGAGTCGCGAAGTAAATTTTGTCATAGCTCCCACCTCGTCTTCCGACTCGGGCAGAGTCATAGTCTTGCCGATGACGACGTCGTCGCCGGAAACCCTGATACCCGGTGCTATGATCCCATCCTCGTCGAGCTTGTCGTAAATGGCGTTCCTCATGCCCTGGCAGTTCTGTCGGTTGGGCTTCTCGAACTGTTCCTCGTTGTCACCGAGTCGCTTGGTCTCCGAGTCCTTGTACGACCTGTAGAACACCGACCTGAAGAATCCACGCTCCACCGCACTGGTATTGAGTATGACGCTGTCCTCCTGATTGTAGCCTGTGTAGCAGAGGATCGCGACGATGCTGTTGATGCCGGCCGGAAGTTCGCGGAAGCGCAGGTACTCCATCGAGCGCGTCGTTACCAGAGGCTTGTGCGGATAGTAAAGCACGTGCGCCAGTGTGTCCATGCGCACGTGGTAGTTGGTTATGTACACGCCCATCGCTTGCTTGCCCATAGCGCTCTGAAATAAGGACATGTTTCGTGTTTGGTTTTTTTTTTTTTTTTTATTTTGACAACGAAGCGACTCTGTCAATGTTATGAATCGCACTGCGCACCTGATAAGTATTCCTAGGGCTCTGATTGTGATCGGGAAACGGAATGATAGAAGCGCATACGCCCAATATCATAGCGGGATGGATTTCGCAGTGAGTGTAGGTCGTACAGTAGGCGTATTCCTTTTCCTGTTTCAAGTCCTCCGGCGACATCGCTATCATCACCGTCTCCTCTTCGAGTGTATCAATGTACTCAACTACGCCACTTCCAACGAGCTCCTGCCATCTATTCTTTCACGAATGCATATTATTGCGAGATCGCATAGGAACAAACCCTAGATATCGCCAACTGTACTCACCCGTCGTTATTGTAATCCCTCTCTTTCAGCATATCGATGTGCCTCTTTTTCAGCAACAATTGCTGATTGGTAACGATCAACAGCGGCCTACTGATTCTACCCGCGTCAGTATAGATTTTGATCTCTCTGTCTCTGATATCTCTGACCATCGATACCTCCGAAACAATGATGTCCATCTGCCTTCTCAGTTTCCTGTTATAAAGATAACATCACATCTTTCTGAACGATCGTTCAACCAATTTTGTCAATAGCGAGATGATAACACGCGATCTCTGAACAGCTCACCTCAGGGTGGCCATCAGTTGATCGGGATCCCTGTGAATGCCGACCCAGCAGCCGTTGACGAAGATCTTGGTGGCGTCGGAGATGGCGCTCGGGGCTATCTCCTCGAGATTCTCCATGGACCACTCCTCGAGGAACTCGAGTATCGGCGAGGGCTGTGAGCCAACGCTGATGTAGGCCATGAGAGCGAGATTCTTGACGAGACCGACAGCGGCACCCTCGGGTGTCTCGGCCGGGCACAGCATGCCCCAGAGGGTGTTGTGCAGTTGACGGGGACGAGCCAGTTTGCCGTCGCGGCCGATCGGCGAGTTGACGCGACGCAAGTGGGACAGAGTTGAGGCGAAGGTCAATCTGCCAGGAGAGGAACGTTTAACGATCTCCTCTTCTATATTTAAAGGATCTCGAGGACGTGTTTTGATACATATTTTACATACCTGTTCAACACCTGGGA
Source organism: Megastigmus dorsalis (assembly GCA_900490025.1). Taxonomy (NCBI): domain Eukaryota; kingdom Metazoa; phylum Arthropoda; class Insecta; order Hymenoptera; family Megastigmidae; genus Megastigmus; species Megastigmus dorsalis. Next base: position 6,870 of record UELU01141591.1, read on the forward strand.
GACTCCAGCTCTGGCCTGATGAGCTTTCTTCTGGTCGCCCCAATTGCCGGTCGCCAAGGAATATCTCAGACCGTCCGTTATGATTTTGGTCTTGATAGCCAGTTCCAAATTGAAATCCTTTCCTCGGTCGATGAACTTTTGCGCGTACATGCGGACTTCCTTCATCAAGTTCTTGAACAGGCCGCGAAAAAGGAAAGCCAACAGGGGACCAGCCAAATCCAAACGCTTATTCCCGTAGTGATCGCGATCATCTGAATTGTTGAGCAACCGCGTCATTAAGCGTGCGTGGAGATATATAGACAGTTAGACTTTCAACGAGTTTTCGTTGAAATGATGGCAGAGCTCACCCAATTCTCTCCGTCCAAGAGAAGCCGAGAGCAGCCTGTGCACCATGTAGCCAAGAAAGTAAGCCTTCTTGGTCTCGCAAAAGTCGCTGATGCCGACGTGGGGCAGCGTCTCCTTCTGCAGTATCTCCTTGGCGTACTTGATGCGCTTCTCCTTGGTGACGCCGGGCCTCGCGCCACGACTACCGATGAAGTTCAGCGCGACGTTCTGCTCCTGTATGACGAAGGCCTCGTCCAGCGATGGCTTCACCATCTCCATCATCTCCGGATCGTCGAAGTCGTAGATTATGTGTTCGAGGATGTCGCGATCGGCGACAAAACCCAGGGCGCGAAACACTATCATTATAGGGATCTCCTGACGAATGTACGGCAGGATCGCTATGATGCGCTGGCCGATCGACGACTTTTTTATGGCCTTCGAGGGAATAGAATTTGAGGAGTTAGGTATAATTGAGCCAAGTTTTTTGTAACCACGAGACAAAGAAGCAGAAGATAAATAATTAAGTTGAACCGAATTCTGAAAATTGTTTGCATCAATATATCTATATATACATATATATTTGTATTCGTTAGACACTTTTTTTTAAATATTCGTACTTGAGTAGAGTGAATGCCAAAACAACCACAGTTTTAAAAAAAGAAAAAGATAAGGGACAGAGTACCTATTAAAGAAACTGTGCCTGAAACAACAGCCTGTATAAAAAGTGAATCGGAGACATTCGACGCGACACTTACGGCGCCGCTCTTGGACATCATATTGATCCAGAGCGATGATACCGGTCTCGAGTTGTGCTCCAAACAGGATCGTATTTCAGCTTTGTACGCGTACTTGCCATCCTTAATGCCGAAGACGTACACCGTATTGGTTGCCATTTTCTCTTGGGCAATCAGTACCTATATCGACAATTGCAAATCATCAAGGAAACTCCGCGAATCCCCCGCAATAATAAAAGAAAAAAAGAAAAAAACCTTTTCGGATCCGTTGATGATGAAGTAGCCGCCAGGATCGAGGGGACACTCGTTGAGCTCGGTGAGATCGCGATCCGAGAGTCCGGCTAGCAGGCAATACTTGGACCTCAGCATGATTGGAATCTTGCCAATGAAGGTCTTCTGGTGCTGCGTCTCTGTGGAGAATGGCTCGAGTGTGTTTACGCAGCGGGTCGGGAAGAGACGCACGACGATCGTCTATTAATAAACACACCTGTCGGTTCCTCGGCTTCCTTGATCACGGTCTTGGTGATGTCGACGTAGAGGGGCGCCGAGTAGGTGAGGTTCCTGAGTCGCGCCTCGTTCGGCATCATCGGCGACGGCGCGCCGTCCTTCTCCCAATGGGTCGGCTTCGACAGGTAGATCTGCTCGAACTTGATCAGGTGGCGCGTGGGATTCTCGACGACGCCGCTGCGGTGCTGGGCCTCGGCTTGGAGATCCAGCTGGGGCGAGTCCTCGACGATGCGCTGCACCGACATCTCGATGAACTCGTCGAAGCTGTCGAGCTGCTGGCGCACCAGGCCCTTCTCGTCGAAGTAGGCGTTTATCACGATCCAGCAGGCCTCCTGCCATACCTTCGACGAGATCTCCTCCGAGCCGTCCTCCTCCGGTTGATCTTCAACAGCCCAACCAAACAAGCCCCTTGACAAAATCTTTTCTCCTGCTTTGCTTTCGTCTCTTTTTTCTCTTTTTTCTCTTTTTTATCTTTTTTCTCTTTTTTCTCTTTTTCAACGTTTTTGCTTTTATATGTAAAAGGTAACATATATATATATACACCTATAGCTAGGTAATCGGATCAATCGCGCGTATTTAAAGATAACAAAATTACGCTCGAGCTTCGTTTATTTACAACAACTCTCCATTGTTTTTCTCATTGTCTTTTCTATATATAAAATTGTCGCGACTACACGGATATATAACGTGACGCGCGCGGCTGTCGGATCGCCATCGGTGACTCTTGGATATTTGGGTTAAGTCGCGAATACCCTCAAGTTGAGCGCTTGCACTTGGCAATGGCATTAAAAAGCCAGCCCGACGCGTCGACAATGAAATACTGAACTTACGTTTTTCTTTTTTCTTTTTTATAGCCTTACCTTCGTCAAGGGCGTACATGATTGATCTGATGTGCTTGTACACTCGCACCTCCTCTTTATGGAGTATACAATTTCCAACGAACAAGGGAAATTTCAGCTGGTTAACGGTAATAGCTGTGCGATCGCGAGCGTAGGTGTTGTTATGACATTTCGAGACTCGCGCGACAATATAACAAACGATACTTAACGCCGCAGCCGCTGCCGAGCAGCCGCGAGTCGCGATCGTTTGCTCGCGCCCCGCGCCGCGACACCACCACCGCCACCGCGACGCTGCTGCTGGCAGCGCTTTTTTCAAGCTCGTCTTTTACATTATATATCTGTACGCTATTATATATATATTGCAGAGCGCAGCGAGGCGCGAGTTTGATTTGAATTAGGACTATAGGGAAAAGGTGGCAACTTAGTTAGTACCGGAAACGGGTAATAGAAAGTTTACGGATAAATTTTGGATATGATATATATCTTTGTTTCTGCGTGATGTGGTCTATCTTTTTTCCGTGCAAATGCTCTGTGAGTACTAATTAAATGTATCATTTTGATTTTCTAAACGTACATTTTAGACTTTTAATAATTCGTTCGATAATTTATAATTTTTCTAAGGAATTTCGGAGATCGTTATTGTTTTCCAAAACCAAACTACTTAGAATAATTCGAAATATACCAACAGGAACCCCAAAAATAGCCCTTTAGATAAATCACACGAAACATATATACGTATATCTATTGTTTAGGGCATTGGTACCGAAACGTATTGATCAATGTTCCCGAACGTTAAGAAATTGAAAATAAAGTTATTCCATAATATAAAATGTATGAATATATTTTTTTCTTTCTCTAATATAGATTTTGGGTTGCTCCTCTGCATGCTAGTAGTTAAAACAAAAAAGGAATCGGTTTTGTACAATTCCTATACATCCTATTCTAATTCAATATAAACTTAGATAAAAACAACAATGATTTTTCTTGCCAGAATAACACTTTATATCCTGAAAAGGGTTTTGGGTGGCACATTATAATTAAAAGAGCGATTAGATAATATTATTAGTTTATTAATTTATTTATCTTCTACTATATCGAGTAAGTTTTGCAAGTATAACTATGAGAATTTTTAACATCCTTGTACAATACATACATTCTTAAAGAACAGAAAAAAAATGATGTCCACGATATTCAAGGCTTTTTGCGATTCAAGATACCAGTGTGCAGATAATCGCTAACTCCGATGCTAATAAGCGGCTCTCTCATTCAGCCTCTATACACATATATATGTATACAGTATCAACTTATATGCGTTGCGTATATAGGTATACTTAATAATTGAATGTTAGTTTCGAGTGTTGTGCAGAGCGGCGCGACTGTCGCAAAATATGTGACGCAAAGTGCAAATGATGAGAAAGAGGCGAGAGTTTGTGCACTTGTTAGTCGCACTCGAAGACTCTTCTGGTAAGCATATATTTGTTTCACTTTTGGGCAGTTATTGCTCTGACTTGTATCAGGGTATTGACATACACTGTATATGTATAAGATAAGCCTGTTGCGAGAAATATTCTCATAAAATAATGACACCCAAATTTCTATTTTTCATACTTTAAATTGGTCGATGAAAAATTAACACTGTGATGATACTGACTCTTCGTTTCAATACTAATAAAATTTAATGAATTTTCTTTTTGATAGTACATATTAATTAAATTTGAAAATACTCATTCTCCTGGCATTCAAGTGAAATAAATATCCATGTTATTTCATTAAATACATCATCATCGATATACATTGTTTAGCAGGCAATCTTACTGACACCTGTAAAGCAATCATGGCCGCTGATGTACCATCAATTTTTAAATCTGCTGAAATCGTACCCGATGTTTTGGTCACGGCTCCCAACAAATTGCTCTCGGTAAGTATGCAATTTCGAAATTCCAGCTCGGTATAACAAATATCAAATATTAGCATACGTACCATCTCTTATAATCTGTTAAATTGTTTTCAATTGTTTTGATATTAATAAACTAATTATAAATTCGCCAATGTATTTTGTTGTGGTAAAATGAAATATTACAGTCTGATAATGTCTTTTTTATTAATCACGTTATCTCTTTGCTCTAAAAAGTGTTATTAACTTAGATAAATATAATAAAATAATAAAGAAATATAGCAGCACAAAGAAAATATAGAATCTCGCGGAAAAACATGATGAAACGAAAATTACCATACACGGTTTGTGCATAATCTATGTATAATTGATGTATGCTTCATATATACGCTTCAATTATTGGTATATATGATAAGTACATACGGACCAGTGCGATGCATTAATTTATATGTTTATAATAAATCGTGATCGAATCAGTTGAAGCTTATGTTAAATATGTCAATTTCTTATAATAAATATGTATGCATTAATGAACGGTACCAATTTTTTTTAAGATAACGTATAACGGCGAAGAACTCGAATTCGGTAAGGAATTGACACCAACGCAAGTAAAGGATGCTCCTACTGTCAGATGGAATGCTAATCCCTTCAATTATTATACTCTTTGTCTGACAGGTGAGACTGAAATAAGTATACCATTATTTTAATTTTAATAATTATAATAGGAGCTTATTATACATATTTTAAATGTTATGGAATCTTTTTTAAAATTCGTACTGCGTGAATAAATTAAAAAATCGATAATGCAATTTCTCTTGTACATATACATATTATTTGCTCGTGAAAGAGCAAACATGCAAGCGCTTAATTTAAGAAAGTATACTTATACGCTACAATGCCAGGACTAATCGATAGATTAAATCGCAAGCTCGCCTCTGACTGTACATGCACAACTATTTCTACATCGATCCTTTATCGCGCTTAACTTACCCTACCTATAAAAACATTTTCGTTCATTAGACAAAACAAGCTATCATAATTTACAACATCCTCCGTCAATCAGATCCCGACGCCACGAGCCGCAAAGATCCCAAATTGCGCGAGGTGCTGCACTGGCTGGTGACCAACATCCCGGCGGACAACGATCTGAGCCAAGGGGACCATCTGGCGGAATACGTAGGCTCGGGACCGCCCGAGGGCTCGGGCTTGCATCGCTACGTATTCCTGCTCTACAAGCAGTCGGGGAAAGTGGATTTCGAGGGAGAAAAGCGGATAAGCCGACAGTCGCGCGACGGACGTCTGCGATTCTCCGTTCAAAAGTTCGCGGATAAGTACGGCCTCGGTGCACCGATCGCCGGTAACATGTACCAGGCGCAGTACGACGATTACGTGCCGAAGCTTCACGCCCAGTTCACCGGATGAGGCGCGGTCGACTTTTCTCCGATGCGCAATGAACGATGTTGACGCGCGAGATGGCAAATTTTCCGACGCGAATGTCTCGCTTTGTCGAAGCTGCCTGGACCTTTTCACGTTTTCAACAATAAGTGCACGTGATAGAATGGAACGTGATTTTGATATGCATTATTATTTACTAGATGTTCGATGTAACCGATCAATATTAAAAAAAAGGATATTAATAAAAATTTCAATAAAATGTACTGCTGTGAAAATATGATTTATACATATATGCATGCATGCATATACCTGATTCAGTATCCTCTGTACGTCACTGTAATGATAACAAAATTTTATGTCTGCAAAAAGTGAAAGGAAGAAATTATGCTATAGAAACTTGATGCATCACTTTTACGATAACTCTGCGATAGTAACTGTAGGAGTAAAAAAATACCGATGCGTAAGTATGATACATTTTTTTCTTCATAGGGTCAGCATATACGATAATCATTAAAATTTGTGCAGGCATGAGTCTTTCAGCTGCTCGTTTGCACTCTACACGAGTAAGCGTTATTTAAATTTGGCGCTGTATACATTTGCGATTGCTATGATTCACTCTTTAAAAATAGTAAGACGCAACTCAAGCTAAAAGTCTTCATTAATAGTGGGTACTTCAAGCTTTCGTAGTTGTTCGAATCTTTAAGGATCGATTATTTAAAAACTTTTAAATGAAAAATAAAAGAGCAAACTGGAAAAGTTAGCGATTAGATAAAACCGCAGTGATAAAAATGCCTTGTACTACTGCAGCCAGGTAATAGTCAGCCATTGCAGTGGCGGCGTAGTAGGATCATCAGTATCAACTGTAGTCAGTCGATCACTAGTACCGCTGTAACTTAGCCGAAGCATCTACACGCGCTTAACTGTACTTAATTAAGTTAAGAATGGCATCATCAAAATCCACCAAAAAGAAAAGCTCAAGTAAGACACTACATAATTTTTTAGTTGCATTATTATAATAAATTCTAAGGACTGATTGTTTTTATTATGTGAATCATAAGCATCGATAAGAATATTTAAATGTCACCAATATTATGTTGTAAAAAAAATATATCGAATATAAAACTACAAAAGTTGAAAAATAAAAAAAGTATATCCATGTAAAGCATAATTTCTGATAAACTATAATTCTGATAAAATATATTGCAAATGATTTTTTATATAAAACTATTTTTTATAAGTCTCATCATTGATAACAAAACGTGTTGGAAACATTTTTATTTTACAACCGCATGATTCACTGATAACAAAACACTCCAACGCGTAGCTAGCTCGTTGCTCCTTGTAATTCTATTTTTTAACTACAATTTTTCCGGATTTTCCAATTTCCAGGCACAAAGAAAAGCTCAAAAAGTTTTCTGGATCATCCCGTGTCAGTAGGTCTCGTATATCCAGATGTTTTCGAATCGAACGAGCGACATATCGAGACTCTACTGGACGATTATTACGAGTCCCAAAGAAAAATCAAAAGTCCGCCGCCCACGACAAAAAAGACCAGCGGTCCACGCGTTAACGCTCCACCGCCACGTACATTACGATCCAGCCGTAAAAATAAGGAAGAGGAAGAAGAAGAGGAGGAGAAGGAAGTCCATGTCCCCTCGGGGAGAACTTACAAGAAGAAACTCGAGGAAGTCTTCAGCGATTTCGCGCGTCCGGATCCCGATCGTCGCCAGGGCGATTCCAAGTTCTCCTACAACTATCTCCTACTGGATTCGCGCAAGGTGAACAGCGCAAAGAGCCTGGACCAGTTCGAGGACGCGGTTATTTACGTCGGTAAGGGTAAGGATAACCGAGCCTACAGTCACATAAAAGACGCGGAGAAGATCCGCGGCTCGAAAGACAAGACTTCCAATAAAAAGACCAACAAGATAGTGGATGTCTGGCGCGAGGGCGGCGCTGTTATGGTGTACAAGCCCACTCAGAACATTACCGCCGAGGAAGCCTTCACGCGGGAAGCTTTCATGATCGAGGAGCTGCGGGGCAGACGGAACTTCTGCAACATCAAGGGCGGCGAGTATTACGGTGTCGCCTCGCTCATGACACCCAAGGAAAAGAAGGAGATAGGCTCTGCTCTCCTCATGGGGGTCAAGAAGGATTTGGCCAAGAAGAACACAACAGCAGAGTATTTTTATTGACATAATGGGGATACCTTTTAAAGTACAATAATATGTTGATTTTTTGTTTGTACTTGATAGATTTTATTATTAGCATGTTAATTATATATACAAAATATATAAGCTGCACAGTCAGTAATATTTAGAATATTTTTTACTTATATTTGTCTTTTAGTTATTGTTAGTCCATCTGCAATTGGAGAAAATCAATTTTATAGATAACGTGATTTTATAGATCGTGTCACTGTGTGTTAGTGCGCACGATTATCTATTAGTTGTTAAGGTGTACTATTGTTGTATCAAGCTGTATTTTACTGTGATAAAATTTTAATAAATCTTATACGAATTATAAGATTTTCTTTGTCTAATCCAGTAATTTCCTTTTACATACTATCGGCTAATAACATAAATGTTCAGTTAATTGAATAAAAATTGATTATTTACATTTTGATCAAGATGTTGAAGAATTCAAACTTTGAGTGTATGAATATTTTATACGTGGAACTCTATGAAGGAAAGTTTATGCAAGTTGATGAATTGTGACTCATATAACAGGTAGATATAACGTGAGTCATGCAATAACCCGATAAATATAATCTTGATATTGCAGTCAGCTTCTTAATATGTTTAAGCAGATTGTATATAGACTCAATTTTTTAAGGATATTCGTTAATCAAATACTCAAAGAATTTCGCTATATAAATACGAAAAAAAAAACTAGTTTAGGTTTTCGTTCGTGAAATTTCTTAAATGGGGTAAGATACTCAACTACTGACACATTAACAAGCCTTTTGCAATTATTATAATACTATCAACTATGTTTTAACAAAAAGTACAGATTTTGTCGGTTAAAGTCATTATTTAATACGTTTTTAGTTTCAAAAGAAAAAATATATATGTCATACTTTTTTCATTTTCATTCATAAGTAAGTAAATGAAATATAATAATAGTGCTTCGGCAATCGCGTATTACTGTCATCCGTCCAAATACACACTATTTAAAAAGCACGTCAAATTTGTAAGAGTACTTATGTCGACTGACCTCTACATAAACTAATGAATATATTTTTATCATTTTTGCAGTCTCTTAATAATAGTGGCAATCAAATTGTCCTTGTTTAAAATCAGTCCCGCAGAATCTGTAATAAATGTAAATTAATTAAAACCTGAAATCAACCCTGTTATAGCAAAGGATAATCTGACTACACCCCACCACCAAAAACTGTAAGACCGATAAAAATATATATTTATTAGTTATGGGTATCTCATTACCTGTACACGTAACTTTCGGACATATACGTACTCAATATTGCTCCTAAGACTATCAAATTTCATATTCTTTCGTATGAAGAGGTGGTGCTTTGTATAATGTCCGAAAATCACATCCATTTAAAAAATAGTTTATGTTGTTAATATTGAAGTAAATATTTTATATGTCTACGTAGGTATACATACACGTTTGTACCATTTTAAATATTTGAATACGAAATACGATATAAATATATAATTGTAAAATATTCTAACTTATGAATGTTTGACATTGTTTCACTCCAACAATCTGAAAGAAATTGTACAAAAATGCACGGAGAGATGAGCGAGTCTTCTGAAGGAGCTTGTGCAAGAGACAGAAAGGGAAAAGACCGGACGATTCACAGCATCCGTTGATTATGCCAATTAAGAGTAATTAGTCAACAGTAAAGATCGCCGAGTATAAATATAGAATGTTACTAACTTTGTCTTTGATTCTTCATTCGTATAATAAATTTATTGACATGTTGGTTAAAATATAATATTTCTTTTATTTCTGAATAATATAAGTAGTGGCCTCGTGCATTGTATGCAGTTTTGTGTTTTGTTCAATTCAATCAATCGTAATCTTTATTTGAAACAAATCTATTAATCAAACACGATTATTAGCGTATTATTAATTACTAAATCTGAGAATATTACATTTATGTGAGATTTTTAATTTGATTGCACAGATTGATTGTGTGATCGAACACAATTAAATTTGTAAGATTAGCATCTTTCTTGTTCTTTAAAGTAATGAAATATAAATTATTATGAATTTTGATAAAACTGGATTTCAGGAGAAGCTATTTAATTGTTTTAAAATTCTTTGTTATGAGAAACTGAATTTAAACTTGGTAATTAATGGTTGTATATGTTTATTGACCTATTAATCATTTTATCTTCTAGTCGTTACTGCAACACTTTATTAAAGCCGGACTCCTTATTATGAGACGCTTCTTGGAAGATTCTGAAATAAACAATATTAAATTTGTTGTTCAGTTACTTCATCTACACATAAAACTGCAGTCTATATACTTAGTATCTTACAGATTAGGTATATATATTGCGACTGCGATGCCGGTCCGCCACTGTCTACATCAGTGGTTCTCAATTACAGTATAAGTACAGTGCAGTACGACGTATAAGAAAACGTTTACTTTCACTGCATTAGCTCAGCTGAACATACAAATGAGATTACCTTCGCTGCGCGCTGCACGTACCGATCGCATACCGACCGACGGGATCTATTCCTATTTACCTGTGCGCAGGAGAGCAGCAGCACTCGATCTCAAATTTTTTACCTGCTAAACAAGTAAGTACATACATGCTTCTCCAACTCCAACTTTAAAGTGCGTAATTCCAATCATTAGACAGAAACAGTTCTATGTATTTTAAATTGCTCCTACTGTTAATTTTATACGCTTTCTTGTAATTTTATCCAAAAAAAATCCCTTTGAAGTTTTTTAAAAACTAAACGTTGTTTCCAAATGCTACATTTCCGCTTAACAGCATAACTGTGTTTTCATCTACTGTTTTCATCTTTAAAAATATCTCTAATATAACAATTTACATTGTACCTATTGGAGCAATCTTTCAACGACCGAAGCAGCTTGAAATATCTATTATTTTAAAGAGCCACTATGGTTTCAAGAAATAAAAGTACACGCTCGTTTATCCGTTTTTGTGAAAAAACTGAAAAGAAGGAATCAAAATTAATAACACATGTTAAATGGAGCTAGTCGAACTACATCGACCAGTATACTTTTCAATTAAAAAATCACATGTTTCGCGAGCAGGGGGGGGGAGGAGGTGTAGAATCTACCTGTACATCACCCACCGTCACCCACATATACGATAAACACTCATTCATGAGCTGCCAACCTCTCTCTTTTCAGTGTTGTTCCAGTAGCCGCCGCGCGAGTGCATGAGTAGTGTGTAGTGAGTAAACTGTAAAGGCGTGACTCCGCGAGAGACGCCCTGCAGTGCGCGAGAGTGAGAGGAGAGAGTCGCAGGCAGACACACGCGCGGCAAAGATGGCCGCAGCAACAGCAGCAGGTCGGGTACACACCTTACACCTGGTGAACCTCTTCCTCCTCGGGGCGACGATTCTACTCGGCGCCGAGGCCCAGGAGCGTAGCCGCTATGCCAAAACCTATTACAAACCGAGCAGTTACGATCCGCCCCCGCACTCCGACTACGAGACCTACGTGTACAAGGACAGAATGTACGTCCGCGATCCCTATCATCACTGGGGCTCCACTCGATCGCCCGAGGATCGCTATAACTTCGATGTGAGTTTCTCTGGATATATTTTGGTTATTTTGGTTTTGGTTATTACTTATGCGAGAGTTTGGCGGTACGTTGCCTGGTGTGTATGTGTGTGTGTGTGTGTGTTTTTGTTTAGGTGCTGCGGGTGAGGCTATCTAGTGCAGATGCAGTGGCGATTTCGTAATCGGTATAGGTACTTATAAGCTTCGACTTTCTTTTGTGTTACTGCATATTCACTTATACACTGGCCTTTGCTTTTATTGGTTTTATAAATAAATTTCGTGCGTTTTATTCTATTTTAATTATTTACGGAGAGATAAAGGGACGCTAGTGTAAAAAATCTGAATAGTGCACTTGCGTTGAAATCTCTTTTCAAATAAAATTATTTGTTATTACACAGGTAAGAGCTCGAAATAATGTAAACTTACTGGTAATTTGTGCTTTTTATTTTCTAAAATTGAAAATTCACTTTTTTAAACAGCTTTTATCCATTAATTTTTGTCAAAATTTTTTTAAATTTCAAAACAAATTGAATTTCTACTATACCTACTATGAGTTGGAATCTGGAATGCTGTAACTATATAGTACTATAAACATTCTGCCCAATCATAAATGTTACTCAACTTCTGTATATATAGTACTATGATACGGTACACTAATAAGTTTATATGTCATATATATGTATGTGTGTGTGTGTGTGTGTGTATATATATATATATGGGTGTTACTCATTCATCTATTCATTCGGAGTGGCATTCTTTTTATAACTTCCTTTTTTATAATAACATACATTTCGTAAAATTTAGTTACATTTTATAAAAAAATGTAATTTTTAATAATTATATCTGATTAATTTAATTGTTCAAAGTTTTACTTCTCAAGTAATAAAATCGCATTTAAAGTAGATTTTTACAAACATTGTAAATATTTGCATAATTTTCTTATTTTGAAATATTAAAATATTATCGCATTTAAATTTACTTTTAGGTGCCAATTCTTGCACATTTTGAGTAACTTTGTTCACTTCCTGTTAAAAATGTTTGGCGTGTAAACTTGGTAAAACGTCATCAGATATTCCCAGAATTTCGGTGCGTTTTGCGAGTCATACGAAACTTCGTAAAGAACAAAAAATCTGGCAATATAGTAATAAGGACACAGAGTACAAGGATCAGAACAATTGTAACATAAAATTAAAATTTTTCAAATAAATAATTATTCATACGACTTACGACGATTTCTCGAATTTCAATATTTACATGTCATATATGCGGTTTATATACTCTTCTTTACATAAAATTACGCTAGTAAAACTAATAAATATTTAATCTCAAAAATTATAAGGTATTTTTCAAAATAACCATGTAATTAAATCTATTTATGTTTAGGTAACCGAGAGAATGCCATTACCAGGGGTTTTGGGTGGGTGGAGGTCTGACTTACAGGGTAGAGAGCGACCTGATTCTAAAAACCTTGACAAGGATGTTTTTGTTACAACTAATTATGGAGTAGTTCAAGGTTTCAAGGTGTACCTTTACGATCACCCAGAAGCAAGGCATAGACCTTGGAATCTTCCTGTCGAGAGAGTGACTGCAAGTGTTAATGTTTTTCTTGGTATTCCTTATGCAATGCCACCAGTAAAAGATGGGAGATTTAAGCCACCTAGAAATCACAAGTAAGATATAATTGAATTTATTTTTATCATACTTATTTTATAAATTTTAAAATCTTTTATATTAAGGGTATTTGCACCTATATAAATAAATAAATAGAATAAAAAAAAAGTAAACATTTATATATCATTTAAAGAGGATGGAATCTTATACAAGCTGTTGACTGGGGGCCAGCATGTCCACAACATAGAAAATATACAGGCCCATCACAAGGAGTACGAGCTGTTGATGAAGATTGTTTATATTTAAACATTTTTAGTCCTAATGTAAGTAATAATTTTTACAATATTCCATTAATAATTTTTATCAATATACAAATTGAAATTTTCATTAAGAAAAAATTCTGATAAATAATATTTTTATAAGACAATTATTTTCTTTTAAGGTAAATTCTGGTTTAGCAAGTAAATATCCTGTTATGTTTTACATTCATGGTGGAGAATTCATACACGGATCAAGTAATCTTTTCCCAGCACACATATTAGCTGCCTTTTATAATGTAATTGTTGTCTCTATCAATTATCGTCTTGGAGCACTTGGTAAGTAATTTACATTCTTTAAATTTTTATTTATAAATAGTTTTATTTACATTTAACATTTGTAGGATTCTTAAGTACCGGTGATGAGAATAGTCCTGGAAATTATGGAATTCTGGATCAAGCAATGGCATTAAGATGGGTATATGATAATATTCAATTCTTTAATGGTGATCCTGAAAGAATTACATTATTTGGTCCTGGAGCTGGAGCTGCCAGTGCAGGTCTTTTGATGGTCGCACCAAGGTAAAATATCTATTCTATAAATAAAAATTTTACAATGTATTTTTATTGATCAAACTAATTATAAATAAGAATAAAAACAATAGAGACATGAACAAATAAAATTAATTAGTTTAAATAATTTGTAAATACTAATTTGAAAATAAACTTTAATGGTGACGAGACAAATTAGTTCTGCATTATTAATTTTGATTTCATTTATTTATCATTAAATTACTATGTATTATTTATATTCACTATGTATTACTGTATATAATTTATAATTTAAAAAATATATAATTTTTTAATTTACAGAACTCGAGATATGGTTTCCAAAGTAATAGCCCAATCAGGATCTGCACTAGCAGATTGGGCATTGATAGTTGACAAATATCGAGCTCAAAATACATCAAGAGTATACGCAGAAATGCTCGGATGTAGTATTGAGAGTAGTTGGAAACTAGTTCAGTGTTTAAAAATTAGCCGAACCTTTAAGGATCATGGGGATGCAGAGCTTAAGCCTCATGTTGGAATGTTTCCATGGGCACCTGTTCTTGATTACAATTTCACTGTCCCTACAGAATACTTCGAGTCTTGGAGTGCCTCTGACTGGCACTTTTTTACAGAGACACCTGAAGACAGTATTAAAGCTCATAAGTATAGACACAATATTATGTATATGGCTGGAGTGACAACTCAAGAAGCATCTTTTATTTTGTGTATGTATAAAATTTTTTAATTTCATCATATAAGCATTTATGAAATTTTTTGTTGTTATTTTTTTTATTCAAACATATATTTTATTGTTCTTTAGATAATAACAAAACATTGGCTCTAAATGATTATACCATAACACCTGAAATGTTTGATCAAAAAGTTTGGGAACTAGTTCTTCGTTATAATTATACCTTGAATCCTTGGGGAGTATACGAAGCAATTAAGTACATGTATACATATTGGCCAGATCCAACAAATGTAACGCATATTCGAGATCAGTATATAAATGTGAGAATTTCAGCTATTATACATTATATTTCGTATTATTGTTAACCTAACAAATAATCTAATTTTTTTATTTCATATATAGTTGTTGTCAGATTTCCATTACATAGCTCCACATGACAAAATAGCTAAGCTCTTAGTAGAAAAGAATGTACCAGTTTTCTTGTATGTACTAAATACGACTATAGAAGCATTTGATTTACCTCAATGGAGACGAGTACCTCACGATATCGAACACTTGTGGTTGACTGGAGCTCCATTTATGGATGTTGGTAAGTTTCGAAAGTACTTCATTACAAATTATAATTAAACCTTTTCAAAGAGTATAATTTAAAATTCATTAATAATTATACCTTGCTAACAAATATGCTTTTACCGTAATTAAATCTTTTTTTATAGAGTTTTTTCCAGAATCATTGAAGTTAAGGAGAGATATGTGGACAGATAATGATCGAAATATGAGTCATTTCTTCATGAAAGCTTATGCTAATTTCGCAACAATGGGGTAAATATCGAAATTATAGAAATTATTTAGATCATTTAAATTAAAAGTGTAATTTATTATTTGAATAGATCGATTTCCCACCTCTAATGAATATAGAAATTAATGTTAATTTTCTAGTTTTATTCATAATATATGTATTTATATGATTTTTATTTTCTAGGAATCCCACACCTTCTCAAATCTTAGGATTGCATTTTGATGTAGCAAAATTCGGACAATTAAAATATTTAAATATAAATACAACTTACAATAGTTCAATTCTATTTAATTACCGACAAACGGAAAGTGCATTTTGGTCTCAGTACTTACCAACAGTTATTGGACGTTTAGTACCAACATACCCACCAGTTACAGAAGTAAGTTTCACTACGATTCATTACATTTTTTGCTATGTAGGTACTGCGTTTTTATTTATCAATATACGTGTTTTAATTAATATATGATTTCCTTTTACTTTTTTATTCATAATTAATAATATTTTGTTTTACAGTATTGGTGGGAACCAAAGCAGCCATTACAAATTGCATTTTGGTCGATGTCCACAGCCTGTCTTTTACTAATTGTCATGTCAGCAGTGTGTTGCATGCTTTGGCGTAATGCCAAAAGGTAAGCAAAAGGTAAACAGAACCAAATCCATGTGACTACGCTTGACTGAAAAGCCAAGGGGATTGGTAGTGCACGTGAACACAGGTTCTGGTTTTTTTAACAAACAAATAAAACATTCTGTAGTTGAGTACATTGATTTAAACAATCAGGTGAATTCATCGCATTCGATTTAATCGCTTCTTTACTAACATCTAAATAATTCTATTTTACTATTTTCTTAGTAAATCGGATGCTGCAAAAGAATACGCAGGTAAAACTTGATACTGTTTACAGAAAGTACAGCACTATTTATCTTGCTGCAAATACTTTTTATCAGAACAAAACACAGCAAAAGGTGCAGCAGTTATGTTATTTTATTTTCGTAAAGCACTAACGCTTTTTAAAGTTTTTTTATGCACCTTGCACCAGTAACTGTACATAAATCATTCATTTAATAAAATCATTGTAGTTTATTGTTTAGTTAATTATTCGTACAAAGTATAGTTGTGTAATTAATGTGAAATATTACTTGTAAATAAGTATTGTATTATTGATGTGCTAGTTATAATAGGATACTTTTTATTTTATTTTATCTGCACATGACACATGCACAATAATGCACATGGCGATTTGTATGTGTATATATATATATATATGGTTATTTGATTTCTTATATAAAAAAATCGTCGAAAGTTGATATTTCTACGATTATTTTCAAAATATTTACAAAATATTTTTAGATAATTTACAGAAAATTAATTATTTAATACATTAATTGAAAAAAAAATCATTGGGAACTTTTTTAAAATGCTTTCGGTGCCCTCGAAAGTGGCTTCGAAAACTTATTAAACAATTATACTTCCTTAAGTAAAATTACCAAATATTTCTTTTATCTTCCAACAGACAGTCAGATCACTACTATAGCGGAGATATCTTGATGGTACGAGAGGACGAACCTTCCGAGGGAATCGACAATCTGACTCGTGCCTCCAAGGAAAACGTATACGAGTATCGAGACAGTCCACCTGTTCGCACACGCGCACTCCGCCACAACCAAAACCATCATCAAAATCATCAGCCACAGAACGACATCAAACTACAGGAGCGTCTAGCACAGAACCGCAAATTTAGCTCAACCCCATCGTTGCGCAGCAACTCGAACGCATCGCTTAAGGATGCGCGCAACGAGGGCTTTGTGACAAGCTCACCCAACGGACAGCCCAGAGCCATCAACAGGGCATCGAGCCAGAGCAGTTTGCCCAAAAGCAAGAGTAGGACATTGTTAGTTCAAGGTGTGCCACAGACCGCAGTTTAAAGTCGATAAGAATTTTTTTTTTATAATTTTGCATTCCAATGCCATTCAGGCAAAATATTTTTGTTATGTTGACGACATACCTGGTGCACATAAAGAAGCTTGAATAATTGATTCTGAGAGAAGTACTATTTGTGTGGTAAATGAAAAGAATTTTTTTTAAATCTCTAAGAAAATAATCGTGAATACATTAATGACATTTATTTCCAGTGTTCATAATAAACTTATTATTTTAACCAAATGAGTTACTCCTGGAATAACTCTAAAATTAATTCTCTCAGTTAAACCATCAATTCTTGACTTTTATAAAATTTGTATGTAGGTAGAGAAAAAAGATAAACAGAAAAGTGAAAAATAAACAAAAATGTGCGACTATCTTGGAACACATTACGAACCATAACTGAGCTATGAATCCAGCAACTAATACATGAATCCAAGTACAATTACTGTTACTCTTTAACAATGCAAAACCACAATGATTACCATTTCGTTGGCTGTCCAATCATAGTTTCATATCTCAGTAGGAATATATAAACAATATCTTTTTGAAGAATAGTAAGCTTTTTATATTTTTATTTTATTAAGTATTTTATTAAGATTCGATAGTAAGGATACAATAATAGAATTATGAAGTTATGTATGTACTGTACATATATATGAATATATAGTCGAATCGATTGATTTTAATTTTAACATAGCATGTAATGCTATATTAGTGTAAATCCTTTGAAAAAGGATGCGTTTACAAGTACCGTATATGTCTTTTTTAATTGTATATGCTCTCCATGCTGCCTTTTTAAAATAGTAACATAGTGATGACTTTTTATACAATGATATTCAAAACTGCCATTAGGAAGATGTTTTGCCATCGCGATCATTGATAAAAGTCACTCTATTTCCATCTGCTTAGTCGTTAAAGTACATAAATATATCCGTCCAATAAATTTACAAAAGTATTGTATAGTTTATATATGTATATTATATATTTTTTACATTGTATTGTATAGAATCCTTCATACTGTTATTAATGACAACTTTATGCGTGTTTGTGAAAACTTTTTTCTTGAACTTTTTTTTACTTTGTTAATTGTATGCAGATTGTATGCATAACGTGTGAAATCTACTTGCGATCGCACAAAAATTTGCGTAATGTTATATTATTCATTTAGACTTATAGGAAGACCAAAGAAACATCGACATTCAACATAAATTTTCGAAAAATTAAAAAGATTTTACGTATACAAGTGATTATGTACATGTTTCTTCAATCATTTTTGTTGCATAGATTGGGTACATATACTGGGTTTTGCGAATGATAATTGACTTATAACTAATCACGTATATTTTGAGGGCAACTCAAATTATTAATTTCCCTTTATATATAACTATGAATTTAAAGTTATATTTTAAAATTTTGAATTTAATAAATTTATAATTATTCTACAAAAAATTTTATTGGAATGAACAATTTATAGTTCTTTAAAAAAGAAGACAAGTAAAGATACTTTTTTGAAATAGTAGTTGAATTTTAATGTATTGTTACTTCAAAATGTCGATTTTATTCTGGTTTCCCTTGCTATATATTCATTTTTATTATACTCGTTACCATAATCAACACAACCATTGCCAGCATTTCTTTTTGCCTTAGGAATTAGTGATCTCTGTAAATCAAAGTTAGATTTTTTAAGCCGGTAATCGATTTATTAATTGATACACTAAGGAAAAGTTCACAACATTCCATCTAGTACAATTTTTTATGTTGTATATCATTTTGTTAGCATTTTAAAATTATAAAAAAATATTCTAAACTTTATTTTATACTTTATAGAGTATTCAATACCCTCCATCACGATCTCATTTGTTCACTTTTTCCATGTTCCATCTCGCAAACTAGATCATAAGATTTCAACATTGACATTTTTTATTAGCACAGTAAAAAATGCGATAAAGAATTGCGTAAACTGCATTTTTTTACTAATTAACATCACAAGCCACTTGCGCGGAATCAATTGTATTCAATACAATAAGACATTGTACCTATTTTTTAGTTATTGTAAGTATAATTTAAGAAATTAAAAGCACGTCCGTATTTTTTGTAATGATTTTAAATATAATATAAAAATACATCAATGAAATTCTCATTACTAATTTTTTTTTCTTTAGATACCCATAGGTATTAATTTTTTTTGTCCTCAGGCCGCAAAATGAATTTTTGCATCCCGTATAGAGGCCGCAAAATAGTAAATGTAATGCCTATCAAAACAAAAGAGAAGAGAAGATCGGACAAAAAATAGTATATGCTACCACGGACAAAATGTATCATTCGCGCTCGTGCGACTTTGTGAAGCTCGCATCATCAGCTATCACTCGCGAATGATACATTTTGCGTCCTTGGTGCATAATATACTATTCCAAGTATTGAGTGCCAATTTTAAAAAACCAACAATGTGTTTGCATAATTATTTCTATAATCTCTGAAGTTAGCAGTACTTACTTCAATTACTATTTGCTTCATAATATTTACGTGTGTTTATTGAAACGAGAAAGAGTTCAAATTATTTTCAATTTAATTAACTAAAACTAAAAATAGAAAAATATGGTCAAACGAAATTATAAGGTATAATATAAAAATTAAAATTAATAATTAAATAAACCTAATTTATAAATTGCTTTGTTAATCAGTTGTTTGTATTGTACCCAAAATATAATGTCTAATCTCATTAAGTACGAGTGAAATTTGTATCTATAAATCTACATAAGATACTTGAAATTTGATTGAAAACTGTCATTTTTGGTGTTAAATTCGATTTTGCCAAGTAAACATAAAGAACAAGGGTATGCGATTAACCTAAGAGCATATTCAACTGCAACTTCATTTTAATAGACGCTAATAATAGTTATATTTACTTAATTTTTTGGTTTATAAAACGTTTAATTAAAATTCTTAACTAATTTTCTAAAAGTACAAACAAAACTTTTTCCGACTTTATGTAACGGGAGTATATATAAATAAAAAAAGAAAATGTTAAATCAAGATCGTCGTAAAACTAACGAGTATAAAAATTTCACGTTAATTATTGCCGCCGCGAGACCTCATCATTCCAAAAACGAATTTCCGGGCTCGTAAAAATTTCGATCACACCGCAAAGCCCAAAAGCTTCGAGTCGTTTTTCAAAAAACATCGACGATACACTCCCGCACACCGACACAGTACATATATACACATGTGTATACCGTGGGCGTGACGCCTCGGATCTTCCTCTCCGAAACAATCTGTCCACTTTTACGGGAGAGGAGGGTGTAGGGTGTAGAGGCACACCAGCACAGGTCGTAAAGCGCGAGTCGTATAAGTGGCTTTCAGAAATGCGCTTCCGCGGGCCAAGAGAGGGAGGATCGTGCGCTGGGGACGCTCGAGAGCTTCGAGCCCCTGAGCCTGGAAATCAAATATCCGGACACGGCGATACTTCTGCTGAGGAGCGCGGAGAGGCCGATCCTGCTGGCCGCCGCAGCGGCGCTCGCCAGATTCGCCGAGAGATCCAAGGCCAATCTCGAGGCCCTCTTCGATCTGCACGTCGTCGAGAGCATACTTCCTATGATCGAGCACGAGGATGTCTTTACGCGCAGGTACTTTCACTTCGGCTCTTTTGCATATGCCGCTGATTGAACTCCGAGCGCCTCCTCTTTCTCTATGATATGCTGACGAGTCTTTGCCATGTTTCATCGCTTCGCGTCGATTGTACCGCAGTTTTCCATAATATGAATTCTCTCCCAACTAAGTACCTATTTGTGAAAAAAAAACGTCCGTACAACTACTTACTCGATTACTCATTGCAGATTCGCATTGAAGCTCCTGGCTCTGATGTCGGCTGTGCAAAATGTTCAGACGTACCTGTTGAAAGACGATACGTACATAGTGTTTTTCACTGAGATGCTCATCAACGAGACGGACGTTTTCTTGCAAGAGTTCGCCTCGCGCATCGTCGCCGAGCTGTCGAGCGATCCCACGGGCTCCGCCATCCTATTGGACAAGTATCCCGATGTCAGTTTTCTATTCGAAAAACTGCGTTCCACCGATCCCGACATCAAGAGAAATTCCATTGAAATTATGCACAATCTGCTCAAAGATTTCAAAGGCCTAGACGTTGTATTTCACTCTCAGGTTCGACCTTCGCACCTTGAATATATTACAATTTGAATAATTAATTGGCCAAAACGCATTTTAAGAGCGTTAAAGTATTTTAAAGTAGTATAATTGATCGCCATTGTGGTATCGATAATTGCACTGAAAAAATTGTGCGAATAATTAAAAATTCAACCCATAAGTAGATGATGTATTGTCGAGTATGAACAATGTGATCTGTTTTCACAAAAATAAAAAGATACTCGAGTGCATCTCGTAAAGGATTACGTTTCTCGGTCAAAAGTTTATACGTACTTGTCGGACTCGCTCCAATTATCTTTATCCTATACGTAAGGATACGTAGGGTGGGGGAGGGGGCAAAGAGTAAATACATCTTTCACAGGCGTAAGATTGAATCTTCGTGTTTTATACTGCAGGACTTCGGTTTCAGCGCGATCTATGAATTGTTTAGCCAGCCTTATCCGATTATCCAGGTGCTAGCGCTGGACGTCGTCGAGCGGCTCGCGCTGCATAATTTAGACGAAGACGCTCAAGAAAGTTTCCGTCAATCCGGAGGTGTGCACAATTTGCTTGATATTTTGGATGTAAGAATAATTATTGTAGATAGCGAAGTGCCATGATAACGTTATTACTAATGAAGCTCGGTAAAGTGACTTGGAAGTGAGTGTCGTTTAAAAGTTTGCGCGACAATTGGCGTATATCAATTTGCATATACAGTTCGGGCTTGCTCGGTATATATATATATGCTTAAACAGTTCAGAGTTTGTATAATTATTCAGTTTGTCGCTCGCGAAGAAATCACTTTACCATTGCGCAATATTTCATTCTAATGATGGCATTGATTTTTTTTTTCTTTTGGTTTAATTAGAGCGAAGAGTGGAGCGATTTGTTCCGCAAAGTACTTCATATTCTGAATTTGTCATGCGATAATACAAAGACTGCGGAGCTTATGAACAGCGTAGATGGAACGAAACGTTTATTCAGTTTCATGGAGAGGACGGAAGACGGGGAAATGAAGTTCGAAGCTCTGCGCATACTAGTCAATTTAGCGGAAAGTCTAAATGGAAAGCAGGTAGATCATATATGTATATACGGAAATTTTAACTGCAAAAATTGTAGAATAGAAAAGTTGAATTAGTCGAGCAATTTCAAAAGTATACTATCGCATATATACTTTTACCGACTTGTGATGTTATCATGCTCGTCGTCGAAATTAAAGGTGCTGCATTCACTCGGCCTGGTGAAAGAATTGTTCGGTTACTTTGAAAATCCGCTAGAAACGGATGCTCACGCGGTCTTGTGCACAGGACTGGGAAAAATGACGCAGCACAGGCTTGCGGCCATTGAAATATCGCAGGAAAATCCGATTAACTTCGTTCTAAGTAAGTCTCGAGACACCGATACCGCGGACTCCAATCTTACCGGACGCTTAATGAAAAAAGTCTCTACTATATGTATTGTATTCGCGCTCGCACAGACTTATTGGACAATAATGAGGCGAAGTGGAGGGAGCGTCAAGCCGCTGCCTTTGCCCTAAAAGAATTGTTGAGCACGGATTACCAGAACTGCCTCAACTTCCTGGATTGCGGCGGACAGGTGATACCTCTTTCTTTTTCATATATACGCGCATTCCAAAGCGATAAAGAAACCAAAAAAAAAAAACACAAGCGCAATGCAAAGGATTTTATTCGTCGAAATGCGAGATCGGGTCAGTCTTAAACCGAACGGGGGGAATGAAAATTTTTGCGCAGGTCCATCTGATGCCCTTTATCGAGCGGCCCGTAAACGGTATGCCCTGGGAAATTCAAGTTACGGTTGCCCAGGCCATATCGGCGATCGCCGATTACTCTTCCCTGGCCCAGGACTTGATCGACTTCGACCTCTTTGTCGCGCTCTGCTCTCACTTCGAGGTGAGCATTTACTTGTACATATAAGCGACCGGATACGGATTCGATCGATGAATCGTGCAAAGAGAACCAGGCATTTGAAATAGTCGAGTACGTAATAACGCGTATGCGCGTGCGAAGGAGGAAAGCGGGTCGAGCGACGAGATGAAAATAGCCTGCTGCAACACCCTGTCGAGATTCCCGGTTAACGAGGAGGCCCGCCAAGTCCTGGTGCACGTCTCCTGTCTGCAAAAGCTCTACCGGCTGATAACGGATAGCGAGACCGTACCCGTGCGTTGCGCCGCCACTCAGCTCCTGCTCCAGCTCATCTGGGATCCGCTATTCGCCACTTTGTGCACACACCACGGCTACCTCGCCTAGTACGAAACCTTTCCTGCGCTCCACCTTATTTATATATATTTCTGTGTGTGTGTGTGTGTGTGTGTACGAATATAGCGCGTATTTACTCGGGGCTGTCGACGCAGAGCTCGTTAAGTTTTTTTTTCCTTCCCAGCCGCGCTTGTAAGGGGCTCTCTTTTCGAAGCCTTACATATATATGTATATATTCAGCCGAAAGCAAAGTCGAGGGGCTCCGCGAGCTTTGAGTTTTTCGCCGCGACAAGCCGAGACCTCGCGGCGGCTTTCAATTTTGTCCCTCGATTACCAATTAAGCTGCCTGCCAGCTCCTGCCGCGGGGTCTTTGCGATACTTCCATTCCGCAAGGATGCAGTTTGTTTTAGTTTCGTTTCTTCGCGTATAATCTTCCGCGAACTTTAGTTCCGCGATAATATCTCGTTGAAAGGTGCGCGGATGTTTCGGCGGAATTTTCGAGGCGAACGAATGCGGTGTAACGAACGAACGCTTTTATTTATTTATTTTGGTTTGTGCTTTTTGTTGGCCGGAGAGACCACGTAAAAATGTTCGACTCTTGTGGCAGTATGTTGAAAAATCGTTCGGCCTCGCGGACCATCGTCAGCTGGGACCGGTGCGTCAAGGCCCTGTTCGCCACCGACTTGTCGATGAAGTTTGCCTACACGGGACGGCTCTCCTTGCACCACCTCACGCTCGACGGATTTTACGTGCTGCGCCGCAGTTGCTGCCCGTGAGTGTACAGTGCGGCACTCGGCACTGGCTCTGCACACCTCTCTCTATTTTTCCCCCCCAGTTTGCGCTACTTCCGCGCTTTGCAGGCCGATAAGTTTTACCTCTCTCTCTGTCTCTGTATTCTGCCACTGCTAGAGCCTCGGAATTCGGCGCTTCACGCATGCAGCGCGCGACGAAATTGGATTTTATTGTACTCGTAACGACGTCTCTGTTTCTGTTTTGCTCGCTAGTTCGTTCGCTCCGCCCTCGGATCTTTCCGATCTGAATTCTAAATTTTACAGTCCCGGTAATAAAATTTATTTTTCAAAAAAGTAATCACTCCGTACGATCGATACGAGTCAGTTTACAAAGTAGCCGTCGGTATTTCATACCCTTCGGTCAAAAAAAAAAAAATAACAAAACTCGACATCGTAAAAAAGTTGAAGAAACAACAAAAAAATACACAGCGCGATCTCATTTAAAATGCTCTCGATGCGATCTCGCCGAACAGTGAGAGAGAGACTCCCTAATCGCAAACTTTTCCTCCCCGCCGCGCGAGTCAACGAGAAAGAAGAAAAAAAACACGTTTCAATCCCTCGCGAAATCCTAGGGACTCTGCGAAACTGTGCAATGAGCCTTGCGGTGCTCTTCTAAAGAGGGGTGAAAGGCGCAGCGAAACGAGCAGAGCAACGAGATATATATATATATATATATGTATATATATATGTACTGTCGTCCTTTTGCACGTGGCAGACAGAGTATAGGGAAAGAGCCTCGCGGAATGTATAAACCTCGGAGAGGCGATTGTATCCTTTTCGACTTGTGCAGATTTCCGCTACTGGACGAGCTCTTCCGCCTCAAGCTCTGTCCGCTCGAGCCGATTTACGTGGCTAATTTCAGCGAGAGCCGGAACGAGCCGGACGACTTCCTTCCCAGCAAACAGGCCGCCTTCGAGGGTGAGACTATAATATCCTACTCTACGCATACATACGAAATATATATTATGAATTTTATGGAACATTAATTAAACAACGTTAATTAATTTATTGTCGTATAGCTTCAATCCTATTTTAATGTACGAAGGTACACGAACGGTACACGCGCATTGTTATTTTCGTTGTAACTTCCCATACACAGCGGCGCACGATTCATTGCGACGTTCAAGTCTGGAAAAGGGTCTGCGCGTGTCGGATAGTTTGATACGCGCCTGGCTCGAGCTCAAGTTCGGTAGACTCCAGACGGATCGCAATCTCATTCGTTACCTCGAAATATTCAAGGCCCAGCTCGAGGCTATTGAACAGACGGAAGATAACGCGTGAGTACTTTTATACGCACACCCGGGTTCGTATCGTATCGTATCTCATTGCATCGGGTCAGCGCGAGTGTAGTGCAGCCTATGGCTTCATTAATCTCATCTTGCACAAGTGATGAAATGCTGGAATTGAAGTTGGCCTTCTTCCGAAGTAACTATAAGCGTGGAAATGTTTTTTTATGTGCTTTTTTTTAGAGGAGCCAGAGAGAGTTGCGTTATTGTGAATACAAAGTTTTTAGTACTGCGACGGGACTGCGACTTTGTGCTCGGAACGACAAAGAGTTCTCGACACTTTGTTCGCGTACTTTTTAGCATCCTTTCTCGTTTCACCTGGAAATCTTGCAATTCTATATTTTACCGGCACTCGCTGATTTATTTGGACTTGCGTCAGTATTTAGGTTTTACTTTATCCTCAAACTATTTTACTGGCTAAAATATAAAAATTTATGAACAAGCATTAGATTTTTGTACAATTGTTTTGTATTTCAAATACATCAAGTTTACTTCTGAAAGCTCACGTAGTAAAAGCTGCTTTAATATTCCGCGTTCTCTTGTTACGCTAGTGCCTGTATTCAAAGTTCGCTCAATGGCCGAATATGCGCGTATCAAGATTGATGGACAGTAGAATGTGTCAAAATTTAATCAGACATGCAAGCCCGCGATCCACAATCTGCAAGCGTTCGTTTTACATGTAATAATAATAGAATGGATAACTGGATTGATCGATTTGTTTGTTTTAGACGTGCACAATATCTATTGTTTAAAGCAGACATCAAAACATAAATAATACCGTGATTTTGTTTTAATATTTACTGCATGTACTCTGCAGTCCACTGCAAAGCTTATATTATATATTTACACGAATAAAACACTTTTGAAGAATAGGTAACCTGTAAAAAGTAAAAATGAAGTTTTTATATTATATATATACGTATATATATTTCTGTGAAAAAGTCCAAAGAGAAAGTTTTCATCGAGATCACGGGCGAAGTAGATTCGGTACGATTTTTATATTACAATAGATAGCGAAGGCGATAAAAGTCAGCGAAAACTCTCGAGAATCGCAGTTTTAACTTCATAACGCTCACGGCGCGCGAGACAAAAGCTGCTGATACATGGGAAAAAGGCCGTTAGCTGCAACTATATATATCATGTGTATACGCTGACGTCCAAATGGGATGCAGCGTATAATATTGAAAGGATCTTTTTGCACTTTTAAAATTCACTGTAGCTACCTGTATCCGTCCGAACCTAAATCTAATCTAAATAATGCAAAGTGCAGTTGCACTAATATACATGTACATGTATATGTACTTGAACGATTCGAATAACTTGAATAACTTGAAGGAATCTGTGAATTCGAGTGCACATCGATAACAATTAAAAATATCAATGCCTCGTAAAAACAAGCTCTGCGCGCAAAGAGAATGTACCCATATCAATGCGAGACCCCTGAAAAATAAACAGATCGAGCAATGCCAGTGTAAACCTTGGCCTAGTGGACGTATCGAAGATGGCGTCGCGGGCGGTGCTGCTGGCCAAGTTCGTGGCCCGTCAGATGTCCGGCACCGATTCCACCGGTCGGATCTGCATCGGCGAACAGCTGGAGCTTCATCTGCGCGCCCTCAGGGACAGCACGGAGAACAGTATCATACCACTGGGTCTGCTGAGGGTCGGCTCCTATCTCGAGCGGGCTATGCTCTTCAAGGTCATGGCTGACCAGATCTGTCTGCCCGCGTCGTTCACGCGCGGTCGCTACGGCCGCTCCTGGGTGGAGATCTCGGTGCCTGTGGTGAGCGAGCTTCTCTCCTCCTTTCTCAAATTCATCCTTTATTATCGAGCGACCCGTTTATTATCCGCGATTTCCTTAACCTTGTTAATGCGGTTTAATTAGCGTCTGTATATACATATATTATCGAATTTATGATTACGAGCTCGTCTGTATAGTCGATAGCATATCGACGTTTAATAATACTTTTAACTTTTACCGATCGGCTTATATACGAAATGCTTAGAAGAGTAGTCGGTGAAACATCGACATGTGGTTTTGTCGTTCGCAGATGGAACCGCCCAAGGACACGGATTCCGACATCTCGGATTCTGAAGCGTTGTCCCGGATGAAACGATACGGGACAACGCTGCCGACCAAGTACCTGCGTGAGAATTTCATAGTTGACCTGATGGAAACGCCCGGCGATCTGATACCGATCGATAGCGACCGAAGCAAACCATATCGACAGAAAACGTCGAGCTACGATTTCGTCTGCTGCGATTCAATCCCTCGCTAATTATTTTAGACGCTAAGTACAGACGTTGATGTCGGTGTCCAAGTTCAAATCATCGGAATACCGAGACTGTACGCTTTTTTGCTTTTTGAATTGTCGGGCGGGAGCCAAGGTTTGTTTTTCTCCTATGAAATTCATTGGATAAAAAATGAAGTTCCGGTCATTCTGCGAAAAATAAAATTTAATCCCAAATGAAAAAGGCACTTTTAACGGAATGTAAATAATAATGGTGTAGCGAAATTACTGCAATTATTTTTTGTAGAAGGTAAAGGAAGTGGTGGGTGTATAATAAAAGAAAGAGGGTTTAATCAGCGATGTAAAATTTTATTTCGTACTCATCTATCGTACATGCATAATAAATAATGTTAAATCTTTATTGTAAACTTTCGATAAAGCATAGCAAATGCATCAACGGAATTTTAAACAATTTGCAGACTAATCTTTAAGAATTATGCTAAATTTTTCAGTGCAGAGTAAAATTGATGTTTTATTTATATTGCCTTACTAAATTTCATAGAAAATATAAATGATAATTAAATATTTATTGTATATTTTTGTTACATAACGCAACAATAGTGATTTGCTTCTTTTCTTCTCGCATATCAAAATTTTTTATTTGGCAGGAGTTTATTACGTAATTCTATCCGTCGTATGGTTGCATAAACAATAACGATGATCATCATTCAATATTTTTTATAAAAAGGAAACTAATGAAAAGTATACGTGTACTACAACGTTAGTTCTTACAGATTATGATTTCTAGATACTCTTCTAACAACTAAAACAGAGACATGGACGCAATAAAATATACGATCGTGCACTTAAATTCGGTTATACACCGTTGATATGTCGTTCATCTCGAATCTTAAAACAATTTCGACTCGTGCGAAAAGAATACTTTCATTTCTCCCCGCAGCCCTTTGCGAGCCAACTAAACAAAAAAAGACAACAAAAAAAAAGGATCAAAATCACACCATTGAGAACGGAATCGGCGGTGTACTGTAGCTCTCGCTGTAGCTGTCCGCAGTTAACTCGTCCGTTCCTTTCGATTATTTCTCTCTATATAATCGGATTATACGTGCGTGTATAGGTATATCCTGGCGGACAGACGCGCGGTACGAGCCCCCCTCCCCCCGCCCCTCCCGCCACCCGGATGAAAAGCGACGACGCACCGCAGCTTTCGTCACGTCCCGTGTGGCGGTTTTGCGGTCGATTTAATTTTCTGCTGCATCGCACGCGCGCGTACGCGAAACCTTATGTACATGCAGGTTAATTTTAGCCTCGTTCACCCTGCTGCAGCTACTTTTTACCTCTTGCGTAATCGCCTGTTTTTTTTTCTTTTTCTTTTTTTTTTCTTTTGCAAATAGAGTTGCGATCGTAACTTTGTTATGAAAGCTTGTCTGTCCCAGTGCGTGTGCGTGTGTGTGTGCGTGTGTGTTTTATTGGCTTTATGGTGCTTTTAGTCTGTAGAGAGCGAGAGAGGAATGTGAGTATGAGTATATCCCGATCGGTTCTTGAATCCGAAACTTTATTCGCTCGCTCGCAGGCTTACTGCTGGTATTTCAGCTACTCCTTTGGCGGATGTTTCAGTCTTCTGCAATGAAAAATACGAAAGAAACGTTTTACACCGAATTATAAAGAATGGAAATGGAAACCAAATGATACTAGTGTTTCGTACTGTGAGCAACCTCCCGCTTAGCTAAAATATAAAAGAAAAAGTCCCTGCGAGAAACTCTAGAGCGTCAATTTTCCAAATTGCCCCTAATCGAGGGCCAAAAGCAGAAAAGCGAAAAGAAAAACCGAGTCTCACGTGCGAAAATCCCGTTTCCTCCGGTACATCCCGTGGATCTGTCGGCTGGTCCGATCCTGTCCACTCCTAATCGATCGGTGCTCGGCGATCATCCTGCGCTGCTCCCGTTCCCTCTCCTCCCAGAGCAGTCGCTCCCTCTCCCCGACGCTCTTGTCGAAGACCTGGCCCCGCTCCGCCTCGGCCCTCCTCAGCACCGCGAACACGTCCTCGAGGTCCTTGCCGCTGGTGCAGGGTGTTGGCTCGGGCTGCGCCGTCGAGGAGGCCGAGGACTTTGTGGCTGCGCCGTTGCCGGTGCCGTCGACGCTTCCGTTGACGCTGCCGCTCCTGCTGGTACCGGTGATGGTTGTGAACGGGTGGTTGGGCGGATACGTGACGCTCGGGTAATCGCCCGAGGATGACGCCGGGCCCGAGTCGTCGTAGTTCGAGTCGTAATCGTTGCCGCTCGACGAGGACAGATCGTCTTCTTCGCTCGCCACCTCGCCGTAGAGCTGTGGAAAGCGGAAGAGAAGCGGGCGTATGAAAATCTAGCCCTTCCATTTTTTGTGTGGGACAGTTAGGCGAGTTTTTCCATCGACGATTTATCAAGATTTTTCTATCGAGTTAAGGTTAAATAATAATTAATTATAGGTTATATAGGATAGAGAAAAAAACTCTGGAGCTAAAAATAAATTACATAACCCAATTATTATCGATTCTATATATGTATATAACTTATTGATCATTTTGTGATTTTTAAAATGTACATAGTTTTGTTTTCACTGCCCCAAGAAATATCGTTTGAAAACCATCGCATATCCAACCCGATAGATTGTTAGTACTTGCACAGCGAGACACATTCCGTTATATTTAAAAGATTAATAGTGTATCCGACAAATAAATAAAAGTATCTAGTCGAATAAAAACGACGTATACAATCGGCTCTTAAAATTGCTTTTTAAAATATTGTATTTTGCTTCGTTTTTTTTTTAAATTCTCGAATACTCGGCCCGCAGTTCACAAATTTAGCACCAGTGATTATACGGTACACCAATACCACATAATGAACGCTATCACATAATTGTATATATATAACACTATATGTATAAGCTAGTTCGATAATGCAGCTCGCGCTTTGCTCTCGTCAACACGTTTACGCAGCAGCGGGTCATAAATTATACAGCATGTAATCCGGTGTGAATGTCGAGCTAAGCGGATTAAAATCGGTAATCGATTAGTTAACATCGCGAAGAAATTGAATTATTCACGACGATTCTTCGGTACATACACATATACATATATATCTATATGTGTGCATAAATAAAAATAAAGCCGAATCACGACGGGGGCGACGCCACACATACTCCAAGTTTAATTCCGAAGCGTATGGGGTCTGGTCGGGATAATACAATCAGGCCGGAAATCGATTTACATCCGTCACATGCACCTCGTTAGTCGAATTCTCGACGACGGAGAAACCAGTGCCGCCTCTCTCTCTCTCTCTCTCTCTCTTTCTCTGTCTCTATATGTCTTACGCGATCCTTACTCATTCATCTGGCGAACGTGAATTATTCGGGACCGTATACCGACGTGTGCGGTTCGTGTACCTCCGCGTATTTCGTCTTGTAATTTAATTAGCTAGTGTGGGAGAGAAAAATTTAATGTAATATAAAAAATATGATGCTGATCATATATTATATATTATATTGGCTCAAGTGTGATTTGCTAATTAAAATTGCGCGTAAAATTACATGGTATCGCGTATATTCTGAAAAGCGAATGAAATGGAATAATTAATATATATATTACATTAGTAAATTAGAGAAGAAAATGAAGTGTTCTTATAAGAACCTTTACAAGTGTGTAATTTGATTATTCTTAATTATCTAATGGGTTCTATAAATCAGGTGCATGTAGAGTCCTGATTTCATAAATTTATGTTCAAGTAGATAAGTATCAAAAACTGGTAAAGCCAGTTTTCTTTTACTTCTTTCAACTTCAATACTTGCATAATGGAATTTATAATTTAAACAAAATAAAAACTTTTTTTATTTACATAATAATTAAATTTTTAATTAACTGCATTGTTAACGTGTATTTTGTTACAAAACATTAAGCTTAAATAATTGCTGCAAATGTTATTATTATAAAAATATTCCATTCACATATACAATAACTGAAGGTGTTTCGTCAGCATGCATATTCGGTTTATATAGCTTCCGGTTATCCGAATACAATCAATTCGATGATTCCCACAGTCCCCGTCTCTGAAAAGCTGGTTTCGGATTACCACCTTTATTTAAATCGCTGGGGGTTATAACTTCCAAAAAAAACTTTTTGACTCTAAATTGATCGGTACGACTTGTGTGAAACGAAAATAAAATGAAACTAGTGATTTTTCGATTAATCCAATGTCTTCACACTGAGAGAAAAAATATTGAAATTAAGTTCAATCACGGATGGCTCTTAAAATTCCCTATACATCGACAATCGGTGAAAAAACTTTGAACGAGTATTATTTATTTTCTGTTAACTGAATAACTGAAAAAGTGGAATCGATAAAGCTACATTACAATAGAACGAACAACAATCGATGCTTGATTTATATAATATATTTCTGCTTAAGATATTCCAATTCATCATCTACGTAACGTGTGAAAAAAACCAATACAATATACTTTAATTTAAAAGTTACTCGACGGAGAATTCTAGGAAAGTCTCATAATTTTAGTATTCTTGGGAAGAAAACTCAGTTGTTGGGGAATATTGCATCACATATTCATATAAAGCACTGAAATTCCTCAATGGAATACAGATAAGCGAGTTATATATTTTTCTGTTTGTAACTATAAAGTGCATTGAAAAACTTTCGTTTGTTCCCCGACTTATATAGAAACAAGAGTTTCAAATATTATTATAAAGATGCAGACAGAAATGTTTTAAGAATGAATTCAGCGATCTATCGTAACTTGACTCGTATATGAAAAAGTGAAAGGATTTATAATTTACACTTCGAGTACAATAATAGTACAATGAAAGTAGAAATCGATTTGTAAATAAAGTGCACAATGGACCTTATGACGAGAAATGGGCATTATAAATGTTTTCGAAACAGTTTTTCTGTATGATCAATCTCCACGGTCGAAGCGTCGAAAAGTGGGCAAAACTACACTTAGTTATGCCCCATCGATCAATAAATCAAAGCTTCAGTTTCGATAAAAAAAAAACACCTCGAAAGACTCGCGATGCAGGCATTTCCTGAGGTGAAATTCCTCGAAGCTCCGCAGATCCCGCCAAAGGAAAAGGCCGATCACCAACGCGTATAAGTACGGCCCATTGTTTTCTCTATACGCCGATTTCAATTCCGCCTGCGTGTATAAGAAAAGCCGCGTGTGTCGCCGTTATACATAAATAAATGTCTGTCGGAGGCGCGCGTTCTATGCAAATCGTTGCTGCTGCTGCTACTGTAGCATCCACACTGAATTTATTCGAGTATAGCCAAGTTTCGTTCGCGTGTCGTATAATTTCGAACTTGATTTTTCATAAGGGCAATCCGATGGATGCGGGACTAAAATTTTGTATCTATTGCGACCTCTCGATATATATATATAGATGGCTTGTAGATGAAACGAGTAGATATTTAATCTAATTTTTTTATATTTTTTTATTTGCTTTATGCATATGCATCGATCAGTTAGATACTTCAAAGTTATTAAAAAATCTTCATAATAAATCTAAACGAAAATTTTGCTCGCCCTCATAATATAACTCTAGAAAACTGTACATAGATCAATACGACAAAGTGTTTTCACGCAGAGTGCACAAAATCATTGGAGTGTCTTTGTAGAATCACATGATTTTTAGAGCTGTTTACTCAATGCGTATACTCACATCCGCGTTCTGAAGGCGAATAAAAAAAAAACATCAAGCACTAAAAAGTACATATACAGGAGAGGCTCTGCAGTAGTGGGACGACACACACATATATATTTATGAGGCACACACTCTCTAAATTCCATGAAATAAAAAATAACACCCGCCGAGTAAATATTTCACGCGCAGCCAGCCGAATGGGTGTCGTTACTCTCTTCGCGACAAATTGAAACGCGCCACCTGCACTTATACTCTGCTGCATTCGGCGAGAAAACGCTTTTTTTAAAAGCTTACAAAACCACGTAAGTCCAGAGGCATGGAGTTCGACAAACGAGAAGACTTTTCGTCGAATGAAATAATGCATCCCATCGGAAGAGAAAATATGCTGACCGCGGACTTGCGCCTGATTTTACGACGACGACAATCGAACACTGGCGGTATAGGTAAAAGGACGCATCCTGCACGCGAGATATGTGTATAAAAGAAAACTTTTCCGCGCGAAAATTAATGCCATTTATTGCGGGGACGAGGCGCCCGAGATTTCGGAATTTCACTTGTTGAAGCACGCGGCGCGGCCTGTTATAGTCAAACTTTTCGCGCGCTATATGAGAGAGAGAGAGAGAGAGAGAGAGAGAGAGAGAGAGAGATAGAGAGGAATCTCTTTCTATACCATATCCGCTCTCTTCTTTTACAGTCGGCATTTACGATTTTCGCTCAAGTAGACAGTATAACTTGAGCCGTTGAAAGTTCCCTCCTAAATTGCACGCCGTCTTTATTGTTGCGTGCGAGCGCGGCGAGCCTTTCGAAAAGAGTGCTGCACCATATAACAGTGAGATCGTACGACTGCACTCGATAAGATGTAATCTATAGTGGATGAATTAGTTTATCGGCGCAGGGGTACGAGCTGAAACTCTTTTCCTCTTTTCTCTCGCATCCTATTTTTTTGATAAA
Source organism: Megastigmus dorsalis (assembly GCA_900490025.1). Classification (NCBI taxonomy): domain Eukaryota; kingdom Metazoa; phylum Arthropoda; class Insecta; order Hymenoptera; family Megastigmidae; genus Megastigmus; species Megastigmus dorsalis. The sequence goes on from UELU01141591.1 coordinate 41,444, forward strand.
ATGACGAACAATTATCGGATTGCAAGATGCGGTTTAGTTTGCGATAACATTGTACAGTAAACATTTTACGCCTTGACAATTTGACTTAAAAAAAAAATGGAATTAACTAAACACAATTCAGACCAATTAAAATCATTTTTTCCAGCTTTCAACTCATTCCGGAAAAAATATGCGATACAGGAATTTTAAGAGATGGATTACCTTTGTTTTTAGTAAAATAATACACTGACAAAGATCTTTCTATCGGTCTTACCAGTCCAATCAATATTAATGGGCAATCAGATTGCCCTTGTTTACAATCACCCCCGCAAAAACCAAAACAATTTCAATAACGCGGCTGCCTAAGCGCATAGTACCGAATGCGGACTTGCTATATATATATATATATAGATTTCAATTAAAAAGTTAAGGCTGCTATATATACGTGTCTACGCGTCGGATATATATATAAGCTCTGCAGGACACAGAACCAGTCGACACAACTCCGCGCGCGCAAACATTGTTTCGAAATTAACTCCTGTCCAATTGCATTATCTTGACGGTTAATTTAAGCGGTCGACCGGGCGCTTTATTTGCGTCGCATCTTAGCGATCGTGGAGGGGAATTCTTGCGTCGCGCCTATTATGTATAACAAATATAGTCTACCCGCAAGCCCCGGATACGTTATTATTTCTTGGGCGATTGTTTGCTTTTGCGCTGCAGTTTGCGCAGCAGCAACAGCTCGAGGAACAAACTGTTTATGCACGCACGCGAATTATGCCCGGCCGCACGAAAGGTAAAAACCCCCCAACTTTCCTTATATTTCTTTCGGTAATTGCCGTTGACATTGTATTATATATATATATATGTGCAGTTTGAAAAAAAAAAAAAGAAAGGGTATAAGTAGAAGCTTAGTGCTACGTATAAAGAATGTACTTACGCCACCGCGGCTTATTCAACGCATTATATTATGACAAAACATCTGAATTTTCTATGGATATATAGGTATAATTTCTCAGTGAAGTGCGCGCGGTGGGGCCGTTCCTCGATTTCATATATATATATACTCTTGCGAGGTCATTGTCAAAACGCTTTTTTTCATTGCTCTCTCCCTCTGCAGCGCGCAGCCTGTTTATTTTTCTCGTTTATCTTTTACATCCTAGTCGCGTAAATTGAGAGCTCGCGGGGGCAGTGTGTTTGTGTGTGCGTGCGTGTGTGTGTAAGCGCGAATCTCGGAAGTACGAGCCACTGACGCTCGAGTCGTATACCCTGCAGGCTCTTCTCTCGCGCGTGTTCATATATATATAGATGTGTGCAGGGCGAGTTCCGCGTCAAAATGGCCCGGTGCGAAAAATTCAAAAGCGATGAAAGTTTGTTGAGCTTTCAGCGGTTTGTATATGTATAGGCGCTCGGCGATTTGCGGCGGTATAACGGAGTATAATAAAAGTTTTTATCCGTATAAATATTTGCGGATTCAATCTACTCGGTTTTTTCTCTCTGTTTTCTCATACGTATTTTTTATTATGAAACGTCGCTTAAATCGTTGGTATTTTATTCCAACCGCTATAATCTCTTTCACTTTCGAGTAAACTGCTCTTTGATTCGTTGAAATTCAGATTAAATGTATCTTTTTATCGTTTTAAATAATACTAAAAAATAAAACATTCGAGGAAGTAAATCATTTGGATAAATGACACTGAATTTTCACGTATCGCAGAATTCCCCTGTCGCTATTATACAACGAAAATATAAAACCCGGGCATCATTAAACGAAAATATATAGCGCGATCTCGCGGACATTTTTCGCCGAATATTCGCTCGCTCTCGCTATTAAGTGACGATTTTATTATGTATTTCAACATACCCGTACAAGTCCCTGACCCACTGGCACACACGTTTTCGCATATATACATATTCATAATGCGTGCAGGAAAATGTCATTCTCTCGCGGGAGGAGTGAGAGAGGGAGAGAGAGAGAGGACAAAACGCTCGACTGCGATTTTCGAGAGAGGAGCTCTAGCAGCTCTTTTATGCGAGTCGAAAGCGAAAATGTCCAGTATGTTGCTCGAATTATGAAAATCAGTCTATGTGTGTGGTGGGTATGAACGAAACGCGTATATATATATGCTTTTACGGCATAGAATTTGGCGAACGCAATTATTTGCTATTATTTTGGTCTCCGGCTGCAGAAGCGGGCGCTTTAATGTTGTCCTCGCGAATCGTTGATTTATACTATGGAGGCTACTCGTTTTCGGTATTCCGGCGAGACTCAATGGAATAGAAATTTTTAATCGCCGGCCCGTGGCTGTTTCGTAGAATGCTTATAATGCGAATTCATAGATATTGAGTGCAGTGTTATTTTTAACGTGGATTGTGTTGATATCGAGACACATATAGGTATGTGTGTTAATTCTGCCTGTACATCGTAGCTAGTCAAAGAAACGATATTTGCATCCCAAGTAATTTTTAAAAGATACAAATTCTAAAAAATATCGGAGACAAAACGTTTTTGAAAAATTGATACACATTTTGATGAGGTATATTAGACTCGGAATACAAGTAATATTTAATATGAAAAACTCTGATATGAAAATTTCTAACTGTCAATTGCATTGTTAAAATGATTTATATTACATATAAATATAAATTTTATTTAAATGGGTACAAATATTTTAAAAGTTGTGAATTCAATTATTATTCTGTAAGAGTTATCGAAACTCATAAAGCATATGAATAAGTTATCACTATATGAGCATAGAATTTTTAATCATATGTTGTACAGCGTCTATACGTTAAATATTTGACTTTCAGTATCTATTACTGTATATAGGTCGGAGTAAAATGAAATTATATAAAATTCCTCGTTCGCGGCGCGTTATACATTCGACTCCTCGTTTTCGTCATTCCGTTTCTTCCTCTCCCCATTCGTCCGCGTATATAAGCCACCAGTGAGCAACACGCCAAGCTAAAGTCGCGAACTTGAAAGAATCGATCGATATCGCGAAAATACGTTTCATGAACAAAATCGCGGTTATATGTATAAAATATGCATTAAAGTCCCCAAATTCGTACGTGTATACACACACACACGTGTGCCATTCCATCGGATGCAGAACGAGCATCAGAACTCCCATTAGCCGCGCACGTATCGGATTAAAGTTTCTTCCATCCCACTCTCCTCTCTCTTTCTCTCTCTCTCTCTCTCTCTCTCTCTCTCTCTCTCTCTCTCTCTCTCTCATTTCCAGACACATAACGCAGGCATTTCCCCGAGCCCCGAAATTCAATTACATAAAGTATGTGCAAAAGCGATTGTTCGAGAGAGTAAGAGAGCGTCGTCGTCCTCGTCCTTGTTCCGAGTCTCTCTCTCTCTCTCTCTCTCTCTCTCTCTGTCTCTGCTTTACCCCGTGTTTTGCTTGCATGGAAGCACACACACACAGATATATATATATATGTTAAAGAGGAGGGTAGGCATATATATGGTACATGTAGACTTTGTCCCGGAGATATAACCGCGCGCAGGGTGAGGATGCGCTCGCAACGCGAGTCTCGGGCTTCATCGTGCAGACCAGGGTAAAATGTAAGTTTACTTTGTGGACACGAGGCTACTTTCTTGTTAAAGGTCGCGATTAATGCTTCGCGGATTTCGTTCGACCTTCTATTATATATAGCCATATAACCGAATGACTGTATTACGACGTATTTTGGGTGAGTATTTTATGAACGGACTTTTCAGACTTTCTTTGTTATTCAAAATAAAACATTATTGGCAGAGTATGATGTATTGTTTTGGATTAATTTCAGAAAGAAACGCGATGCGTTTTATTTTACATATTTTCGACAAAATATAAAATATTGTTTAAAACTTAACGTTAAAAGTATACGATGAAAATAATTCCAAGTTATTGAATCGACAATTCAATAAATAAATGCATTCGGCAACGATTAATCCAAAGCCAACGATTACACAAATCGCAAATGTTCTTAACAACATGCTAACAAAGTTAGAAGTCAATCTGAAACTCGCGTCTCTAGTTTATGACGTATATAGATGAGAGGGGCTTACAAACGAAGCTACGCACCAAAGCTTTACGAATCTAAAACTTTCATATTCAAATGGGATTTCAATCTTTATTAATTTCTCTCGAGGAACGAGATAAATAACGACTAATGACGTATACTGCATAACAAATGTGCGAATCATTTATAAGAATAAATTCTCTCAGGAAATCAACGTTTACTTTTGATTTCCATAATATAATATATAGTACAGATATTATTGATATTAGAAAACGATACTGTATCGAATATGTAAACAGCTTTAGTAAAAATCTTTCCCGAGCTAATTTATCACGTCTGTGGAAAAAGGAACAATTTAACCGAGCGCACGACCATCAAGAATAAACTAGTGATTCGTGGGACAGGCCAAACAATGAGATTCGCTCTTGAAAGATACGACTGCCGTCACGCCGGTATAGTAATAATTACAAAATTCTACAAAGTTCCATTCTTTGTTCCTACCCTACCAGATAAAGTAATTGATGATTCTTTGGGCTTTCAACTGTGCAAAGTTAAATGTGAAAAATGCCATGTTTTTAAAATTCAGCCGAGATACTTTTAATCAGAACAACGATTTCACATTAAAACAAAAAAATATTTAATCAACGATATTTTTGTTCGAACGGTATAATAAAATTTTTTTTAGCTTTTGAAACTTGAACGGATTGAAGAAATATTTAATTATAATGCCTTAAGCGTTTTTATTTTTCAATTATTATTGTTTTCCCCCAGATTTTTCGTTAACGAAATCTTTATCGTGAATTCAGAAATAATAGAACGTTCACAAAGCAAATATAATATAATAAGCGTTATGTGAAATGAATTTATATATTCCACATTTTATATTACGAACAACCTTTATTCAGTCGCTATTTTATTTTTAATTATTGAAAAGAATTAATTATCAAGCATTTCGTTGAATTTAAATACATTCATACAAGGTTTGAATGAAATATCCATGCAGCAGAAAATAATATGTATAATAAAGTGATTGTAAATTAAAGATAGACGTATTCGAGGAAATCATTGTGCGAAAGAATTTTATCCGCACAATGGTTGCATTATTTCGTATATAAATATTTACAATTTGCCTATCGCATTAATAAGTAATATTATTTTAATACTGTAGTAAAAGTCCACTTTTGAACGGAATTCCCGAAAATTTAGGTACATGCAAATGCTGCTATAATGTCTAAATAGTAGTCGCGCAATTCCGGTGAGATTTACGGTTTCCAAAGCAGAGATAATTGCATTGAAAGTTTGTATAATTTTATGTACAACGCGTGTAGGAAAGAGTATAGTGGACCACTGAAATATCTTTCGCGTTTTTAGAATCTCAATGCCGCTCTTGAAACGAAAAAAAAAGACGATCTTTTTTATTTCGAAAATAAACTGGATATTTATTTCTTGGATGAAAATACTGGTTTTTTTTACTCCCCCCCAAATTTTCAAGGTAAGTCTTAAAAACACTTCATCAGCACTTGGTGGTCATTATTCCAGCGGGACCATAAAAGTTTCCCTCTCTCGAAACACACACCCACACACCCACACACACACACACAGAGACAGAGAGGCTACTATCAATGCCGTCGCTCGATTAATCAAGAAGAACGAGTCTGCGCGAGTATAAAATATTCCAGCCCCGAGCTCGCAACTCATCAACGCCGCGGCGCAGAAGAAGAAAAGGAATAAACTGGCCCTTGTATAGAAGGGAGAGAGAAAGAACACACATCCACGGTCTATATACGGCAATATCAATTACGAAATTACGCGGACGATTACCTGAGGGGGAGGAGGTCGACGTAGTCGCACTGCCGCGAGCTGAATTATCCACGCTGGTCGTATACGGGCAATATGCCGGCTGCAGCAATGCTCGCGCCTTAAGGAAGCCCATCAAATGCAACGGAGACAACGATTATGGTTATTAACAGCGGAATTAAGTCGGTTACGGAAATTGCATCCAGCCAGCGGTACGCGCGGGCATCTTCTCTCTCTCTCTCTCTCTCTCTCTCTCTGTCTCTCTGTCTCCGTGCGCAGCGCACATGTCGTTGTAGCCGATCGCTCGCGCGCGTACAACTCGGAGGAGCTCTATCCGTGTATATAAGTGCAGCTTAACCCTTTAATGAAGAGATCTAGAATGCTGCCGAGTATAGGTTAACGAGAGTTACCGACGTACTCGTGTAGTCCACCGACGCTTGTGTACAGCCTGCGCGCTTATACGTGCAGCGGCAGCGGCGCGGCACTTTTGCCCATTTGTTGCTTTGCGCGGACGATAAAAGAATATATACCTTATAGGAGGGAGCTGCAGTTTTGTTTCTCCGCGCGGTGAAATTGCGGCTATATTGTCGAGCGTCGATGAATCGGCAACGATTCATGGAATTTATTATACCTGTTTGTAATAGGATTGAGTGGAGATCAATTTGTGCATTGGTCAAGCTAAGTTTAAATTAGTTTGTAAATTATTTTGGATACTGCAAGTAAAGATAAAGAAGCAATTGCGGAATTGAAAACATTTCCGTGTTTGAAGTTGGTACACTATTGAGTTTTCGTATTTTTTCATTATGTACTTAACAAAAAACTGCGAGGTGGATATTTTAATTTATCCTGAAACTATATGTCAGACGTGAAATGTAAATTTATTATTATTTACAACAAAAGCTGATTTTTTTAGCAAGATACACATATGCCATTATGAATATTTAATTTAAGAAAAAAGTCAACTATGTACAGGGAATGGATGAATTTTGAATGTGGCATAAGGCGTGTCTTACGGCGTTCTGCATGCATCTACTCATGCATGTAAAGATATACAGCTCGCGTTATTTTGGATACATTCAAATTCTCTCGAAGTTTTCGCAAAAGTTAAATTATAACGAAAAAAAAAATTAATTTTTCAACACTTTGCACGGATGCAATATTTTTCTATCGCACATTTTACAGCACTCGTTATTTACCGATTTCCGAAACTAAGTTCTCGTATACAGCTTTAATTCACTTTCACACACGTGTCGTATATTTCTCGTGAAAATGATCGAACTGCAATAAATATATCGTACAAGTGCACATAATGTAAATAATGGATCGTCAACGAATTCTACACAGAGTACATGATAAATCATAAAAGGAAACGTTTTGTCCGTCGAATCGCGAAACACGAGCAGAAAATCAGCGGCCCAATTACAATTAGCCCGAAAAAACGCCCTCGTTCGCGTAGCGATATATATATCCCTTTCCCACGAGCGACGCTCACCTTAAATGTAAATGAAATACAGCGGAGCCTTTTAAAGGCAAAAAAAAAGGGGGGGGAGGGAAGAGCGAAAAGCACAAGGCGGAGTTAAATTGCATAACGCGGTATAATGGAGTACAAACAATCCGCGGCTGTGCAACGCGTCCTTCTTTTCGGACATCCTTTTATTTATTTGCCGCGGCGTTTCCGCCTCGTGTTTACCTCTCGCGTGTCTCTCTTTACTTCTCTCTTCCTCTCTCTTTTTCTCTCTCTCCCTCTTCCCCTGTATATATGTATATACATTGCACGCGAAGCGTATGGGTGCCTGTTTATTTTGGGCATTTCGACGTGATTAATGTCCGCGAAATGTAGCCGTGGCTCTCTTTTCTTGCCTCGGCGAGCGCGAGACTATCTCTCTTTCTCTCTCTTTCTCTACTCTCTCTCTCTCTCTCTCTCTCTCTCTCTCTCTCTCGCTCTCTCGATGACTCATTGCAATTGCGAAAATTTGTGAACTGACCGGAGCTTGCCATTGTTCGCGATGGTATTATGCCGCTTGACAAGAGTTAGATGCTGTAGAGCTTTTTGTTGCGCGCCTTGATTTATAGAATGTTTATCTACTGTGAAAAGAAGGCATACCTATTAATATGGAAATCTTTCGGTAAAATTGGTCGATTCGCCGATAAAATGGATTTGAAAAGGACGTCAAAAGAAATGAGCTCGTGCAAGCGTTATTCTTTCAAATGAGCGGAAATGACCCACGGAATGAAAGCTTGTCAAAGGGTGTAATTATTGTACGAGGCAATAAAGTATAGCAAACGTTCCTCCTCCAAGTGTACACGTTTAATCGTTTCCAGCCAATGACTTCACACTTGTCTCCAATCTAACGGTATCGAGGAAAAGAGAGAAATGGCGATCCCGCACACCACAAAGGTGGCGATGATCCAACCCTCGAAGATAGGCACACATATACATAACATAGACAGGCAATATACATAACCCACCTGTTCCTCGAATGCCTTGAGCTCGTCGAGTAGATCCTTCTCGAGGAATCGATGCTTGAGGGTGTCGACGTCCCTCTTGAGGCTCTCTATGTCCCTCGCGTTGGCCAACACTCGTCTCAGCTTCCACAATTCGAGTCCGGCGCAGCCGAGGGCCAAGAGCAGGGCGGCACAGCTGAGCAGGGTCTGGCGGCTGCAGCAGCGCTGACGCGTCGACCTGTTGAAGCCCTGCTCGAGGTCCGAGTTCGAGATGCTCAGGTTCTCCCGGGAAAAGTTGAGGAAGGAGCGCGACTCCTCGTGGACGCACGACTTGACCATACCGCCCCGCGACTGAAGCGGAAAATTCATGGCGATCGGATACGTTGAAAAATTTCGTTCATTCTTATATAGGGTATAACGCAATCGAAGGGAGCTTTGTACTCACGCTGTGCGTCTGGGTTTTTTGCTTCAGTCGTGTCACGTTGCTCTCCTCCTCCGGAAGTACGGAAGTCATCCTCGCATCAAGATTCCTATGCAGCTCGACGCTCCTTTCCCTCCTCGCTCGTCTCTTGTCGTCTCTTCGCGCGCAGGTTACTTTTATTGGAAATCCCTCATAGCCGCGACTATTTGTCTTTCGCTCCTGTTGACGATGTACACGCCAAATTAATTTTCTTTATTGTAAAGCGTGTATAATACGAGTACCTCTGCAGGTTCGTTATTTCAATTTTGCTGCCGTTGCTGCAGGATATAGGATAAAAGGCATGCTTAAACTGGTGCTAGCCGAAGAGGAAACTTGTCTGGATTACCCGATAGAGCCAAGAAAATCTGAGATTTACCGTAGTTATACAGTTCGCACATGCCGGAATCTGTTATAGGGGACCGAGAAAAGCTTTTACCAAGATTTGCTATAACATTTTCCGTTTACATTCTCGTTCGGGTAAAGAGAAAATAAATAGGCAGTAATAATCTTAAGATTAGTTTATACGCAACCTTATTTTCAATTGAAACGTATTTAATTGCTAAAAGAAAAAAAATAACACTTGTTAGATAAGGACAAAAAGTCAATGAGTTTCCTCGGATTATAGAATAATAAAAAAAATGGTGGTCATCGAATTAGCACTTTTGAATTCGTTGACGCAGCGATAAACCCGTCGAATTTACAACTTAACGAGATTTTAAGCGTCAACGCTCTTCGCGCCCCGGCGAAAATTTACAATTTTGCACGATCTTTTAATACAGAGATGAAGAACCTTGCACCGGCGTCGAAAACCTCGCCTCCTTTCTCTCTCGATCTCCACGGCTATTCCATATCTATACAGTGTCTATACCTCCCGTCCACGCTTTATCTCCTTCTCACGTTCGCTTCTCGACGCACCCACACTTAGTTGCATTCTTGCGTTTAATTATGTACCCGGGGCGCATCGTTTTATCTCAAATTGGCAGCGAGAGGAATATTCCTATACGACGAAACGACTATTATATCAGCACGTAGATTTTCAATATGTGCTTCTTTGTACACTGAATTTTTGCGTTTAATTAGGATATTCCATTATATCGCTTCTATTTAAGGAGGAAAGGGAGGTACTCGCGAGGCTTTTTTTTCCCGGTTTTTCCACAAAGCTGAAAGTGGTTTTCGCAATTAAGCTCTAGTGTAATTTTAGGTGTAATTTTAAGATATTAGCATGCTCTGCATGGCTGCGGGAAAAATTAAAAATTTCCCTCTGCCTCGGTCTTTTTCAACTTGCAAGAGCGAAACTGCACGAGGGGAGAAATTCAAAAGTAATTAATTCTCGACCTGAAAACAAATGGCATTTAAATATTTATATTTCTTTGTAGAAGCAATCCTGCTTTTTATTCGACCTTAAACGCCGTGTTATTCGATGATCAATGGGCAAAAAGTGGTATAAAATGAAATTTCATAAGCTCGCATTATTGCGCTATAAAATAAAAATCACCAAGACGTATTTATAGCTTCCACACTTACAATCTTTAAAAAAAAAGAACTGGTGATAAACAAAATTGGATCTTACACTTTATAGCTTGATTTGATGTTAAAAAGTAGGTATAGTATAGAAGCTGCGATCTTCTCGTATTTAAATTGACAAATATTCAGTATATACAATCGCGCTTGGGGGCTGACTGCAGGACTAACAGAGTTTAGAGCGCCGCAAAACTGAGCGCGTACCCAATATATATTCCTCCGCTTTCTTCAGCGATCGTCGATTCTTTTATCTCTCTCTGCACGTACTACGCCCCCGTACCTCTCTCTCTATATATACGTATCGCGGCGCTCACGTGTACTTCCTGCCATTGCTTCTCCTCTTTCATTCCTTTCTCTCCTTCTTTTTCTCTCTCTCTTCTCAACATTCCTTTATTCTCCCTAACACATCGTCCCTCGGCTTTCCTTCTTCCTACAGTCCATTCGCGGATGCCTTGGCACTTAGAGATTACCTCGAGGGAGTGAAAATGTTTCTGTCCTCCGATTTTATTATATCGCCATTGGGTTATTGAATTCGTGTACCGTTAGTTTATCGTTGTTGCTCGACTCGTTGGAATTGAATGTAAATCGGTTTGTTCGATTCACCGTGTAACGCATGCTTACAAGATTACTAACTCTAAGCATGACGAGCTGCAGTGGCAGTACAGAAAGGATTAAGTTTACTATGTAGATGCTGTGAGTCTCTATGTATCGTTTACGCAAAGTATCGATTAGCAAACATCGATCAATTTGTATTTGTAATATAATATCGAATTACACAGTATAATTGTTTGTCAGTAAGACTGATTTTCTCAGAAATGACATTTGGCCTATATCGTAAAGAACTAAGCTTTTTTCCCCGAAACCTTTGATTTATATAATATCTAGCGTATCAGTTAGCGAACTTCTCTCTATATCGGCACACCGCGAGTGCAGAACGAGCAGCTCTCCTGATCCTCCCGCACGTACATAATGCCGAAAGCCTCGAGCCTCGACGGCACCGCACGCGCGTACGCCAACTTCCAACTTGCGCACTTGATGCAATTAAGTGTCATATACGCTCGAGGATTATGAATTCTTTTCCTATGCGGCGCGGCGACAAGTTTGAAGTGTGCAGCCGGGTACACGAGCGCGCGTTAGACAAAGAGAGCGAGCCTCCTTGATTATTCGATCGCAGTGATAAAGGAATAATACATTATGTGCCAGCGTAGCTTTTAACGCGAATTTGGAGATTTTATGCGAGAGGACGGGCAATTCACAGTATAAATACCTATTCGTTTCGAATGATCGATGCCGCAAGATCGAGGGTTAAGACATCTCTTCGAAATCCATGCGTATGTATATAGTACAGTAACCAACGAATCCTCGGGTGCACATAAAATCGAATCACCGCACCATAATCCAATATTAACTTCGAATCGATTTGTCAAACGCAACTAAAACAAAAAACAATGCCAATACCTCTTCTCGCTATGCCGTGCAAACTAAGATATTGCATCGATCAAAAAAAGTCTCGTAGCCGTATAGGAATAACCGAGCGTATATAGCCAGTTACGAACGCAATGTGCACAAGGGTAGAAGTACACTTGTACATATACGAGTGAACCGCGCGCAACGAGAGTTTCGAGCCGACTGACGGCGAGGCGCGCGACCGCTTCTATACCCGCGCGCTCTGCTCTGCTCTGCTCTGCTGCTGCTGCTGCTGCTGCTGCTGCACATATCCTACCCCTCGGCGCGCGCCCGTGTTTATCAGATGCGAAACTTCGTGTATAGCTATATATATGTATATACGGCGGTGCGCGCGCAAAAGGCTTTTTCGGGGAATATATATATATGTAAGCGGTGTGTAGATACGCGAGCTCGCGGATATCTGGACCTTAACATCTCTCTCGGTCTTTCGCTTCGGCTTGATTAAATTTCGCAATTGCGCGCGTTACGTGTGCGACGGGACAAAAAGGCCCGGGATTCGCCACGGATGATAACGGCTGCGTTTAGCCTTTCGATGATCCCGCCGCGTGCCCGGTATATATCTACGTATACGAGCTGTGCGTGTCTTGCCGTGTAATAATGCGCGCCTTTGATGGCTCGATCTGGGGGGAACGATTGCGCGCGGATGGATGTATCTTGATGTGTGTGTGTGATGAAGCTTGTGGTGGACGGTCGTTGCGCGTAGCTCGTGATCTCGATTGTGGCGTAAAAAAAAGTCGTTTTTGGTTACGGAGCTGACTAAATGTTTTGTAATTTCATTATCAATTGATAATACAAGGTCGGGCTTTTACTGTTTTATGATAGTTAATTGAATCGATGGCTTCGATAGGACGATTCGAATTTATAAAAGCGCAACTTAATAAATCATCCTTTCATCCGACACAGAATTCATCGTTACAGTCGTCTAGCTCAATTTAATTATATTCGCGCAACTATTGCTTCACGGTGAAATGTCAGACATCGTATACATAAAAATAATGCATCTTACGTATACAACGTTAAAAGTTTGATGATTATATTAAATATTTTTTATTCTTACCATATTGTTTTAAAACAAAAGCACTAGCTTTTAATCTTAGAATACTCTACCATTTTGCTGCTAAGCTTTTGAGATATTATTTATAAAACTACATCGCAAACAATGAAACTCCGGGTCGGTACACTTTAACGCTTTATTCCAATGTTTTAGTTCTTCAAAAACAAGCGGGGCACCGACTTTGCTATTACAACTTTTCAACTGTTGGCGGTTGGAGCGGTTGTACAGGGTTTAAAGGGTTTGCGCGCTTTGATTATGATGCGTTTAATCCATTAACGCCTAGCGCGCGGACCAAGTTTGCCATAGAAATAATTCCGCAACCCGCGCAAATGGATTTCAGGACATTGGCTAATTGCGAGTGCCCGCGGTCGAAATGCTAAAATCTCCAAGTTTTTGTGGAAAAACCACGTTGCTGTATGTCGGGTGATGGAAAGTCAAGTACAGCAGCTCCTGATGTCTATTTAATACTAGGAAGAAAGCTTGATCGGTTGTATAAATATATCTAGATTATTATAGAGTGCATTACTGACATTTCAACGGGCGATATTCTGTTTGAAAAGCGAATAAAAACGGTAAATCTATTACAACTCGAGATCATCTTGGAACAGCACGAGCTTTTTATGAAGAAATTAATCTCATCTCGGTGCTTTTTAAAATAAGAATTTTCAATAAAGAAAAATCCTCTTCGCACTGCGGGCTTTGCTCAAAACAATGAAAATCTCCCGAACGAAGCGTTTCTAAGCCTTTGGCTTGGCGAGTATCTCGTTTCCTTGATTAGATTTCTAATTGCAGGGGATTGTATAGCTCCGGGGTATAGCGCGCAAAAAAGTAGAATCGCGCGCGTCGAGGCTATTGAGTTTGAGGCGGCCCTACCGTATCTTATTAGCTGAGTGTGGTTTACGGGTGTTACGCGCTGCTTTTGCCTGATGTAATTATATTTTCCTCGGCTCCATTCATATATATTCTGCTAATTCTCTTATCTTTTCTTTTTCGGGGAATTTTGTGGTCACCAGTGAAATAAAAACTAGTTTTAACGTTAGAGAGAGAAAGAATGTTTTTGCCGGAATAACGAGATTACATATTTTTGAGTTATTTTCAGCTAATTTTACCCTTTCGGAAGATGACAAAGTCAGCGGTAATTATCGGGAACTTCCTCTACTCGAAATAGGTAACTCAGTTTCGTGGAAGGGCTAAAGCTTTTAGAAGATTATGAAGCTATATCCTTAACATTTATGCCTACATTGAAATCTCTTGTTAACTGTCAAAAAGTATAATTTAATTAGCGATGCAAGTCAGCCATATTCCCGGAATCATTCGAATCATATAATATCCAAATACCATTGATAATCAAAAACATTTTGCAGCTTCAATTTGGAATGCAGAAGCAACTTAATTTATGCTCAACAGATTTACAAATTTATTTCCGAATGAATTTGTCTGGGTACAAAATTATATCGTTCTACCTATAGCAAATTCCAAGGCTTTCGGTGCTTCGAATTCGAGCGCTGTGTCTTCTTATTATAGATTAAAGCATTTGCAATATGCAAAGTCGCTCATCTTCGTGGAATCAAAACTTCAGCTTTATTAAATTGTCCGCGTGCACCTGAAAAATTTAACAACTTTTCCCGCGCGGCTTGTCAAGAAGCTGCTACTACGGCGAAACGAATTTCCCAACGAGAACTTTTAACAATAATGAAAAATTATACATATTTTTTTTAATGCTCCAAAGTTTTCAAACTTTTTTACTTTCTTGATAAAGCTATAAAATTTTGCACTCATTAAGCGAACGTCTTGTGTCCCCGAGTAGCGCAAATAAGTGACTCAGAGAGAGAGAGAGAGAGAGAGAGAGAGAAAGACAGAGAGTTGGATAAATTTTAAATACTTATACCGTAGCATCGAGGATGTTACCGAATAAATGTAAATCGTTGTTTTAACTGTACCGACCAAATCCCATTATATAGGTATATCAATGATTGAGCCGAGAGACCATTCGCTGCGAGTGATACACTTATCGGTAATTTATATCTGGTTTAGGTGTATTTTTAACTATCGGCTATCCAATTTCGCGGGCACAGAACTGCAGGCGCAGTATATATACGCCGACGGCGCGTGAATAATTTAGCGCGACACGTTTTCGCTCGTGAGCGTTTGTTCCGCTGAAAATTCGGTCCAGTCTATAGCGTTTCCGAAAATACAACGCTGTTCATCGGACAATAGTCTACTTATACATATATATTGAACAGCTTATATTTCTATAGTCGAACAAAACACTGTTTGGAAGTCTCGATATACTTTCTAATGTGATTTTGGGAAGGATGCCGCTCCCCTTTCAAACGTTAAATTCAACAAAAATGTGATTTAGTCGTGGTGAATAATGAGCAAATTAACATATATGCAGTACATGCAAATGTACCGGGATATTGTAGTCCGTTGTTATATTGTATGTTATTAATTTTAATGAGAGTGTTAATGGATAGCTAAATCTATCATACGCGGTAGGATGTGCGCGACGGCATTAAAATGCACGAGAAAATTATAAATTTTTCAATTTGATTATTGGTTCGGCAGTATTATCATGCATATTTTATTCAATCTTTGTAGAATTATGTCGCGATAAATGATTCCCCGAATTGAAATTTTGATGCTGAATATATACTTAATTTTTTATATTCTTTCTTCGTTACATACCTAATCGATTACTCAGATCCCACAATTTTTCAAAGTTCTTTTCTATTGCCATCTCGGCAAGCAACACGTTCAATTAATTTGCAACACGGTTAATTTTTTAAAATAAAACTTTAATTTTAAAACGAAGTTAATAGAAATATATAGCGACAAATTCCTACCTCTTTCTACAAATTAACCCCAAGACTATTTTTCGATTCATTACTTCCACATGCAACTTCGGTAACCTATACGCAAAGGTTTCACAATCTGCGTAAATAATCACATTTATTTGTTTATAACAATATCCCAATTAAAACTTTTCAACGTTGCATGCACGAACGAGGTTAAATTGACCCTTTGATCAACTGAAATATCGTTGAAAGTTCTATCCCCCACCGGCACACATATATAACAAGTCTTTAAAGCCGTTTGGTTTAAAGTTATTGCCCTTTCATTCAACTTATACAGAGGCAGACGCTCGCGCGGTAAAAGCTATATTGGCTCGATACTCGTGATAAAAGGGGATCGCGCTCGAATGATAACAAGGAAAATATTTACACCCTCTGTGTATTATTTGCATAATTAGAGCATTATTATTTAGGCGATTAATTGCACGATTATTCGGGTGGACGTTGCTCGTTATAGTTCGCTGCTTTTATACGCGCGATATTATAATTCGGTTCGTCCGATAAGCCGCAATCTAGGAGTGGGTATCTAATTTGTATTTAGCCAATTTCGCATTTTCAATCCGCAAAGAACCCGATAAAGTGTCGATGTAATCCTAGGTTGAGTCGCGTCTATTCGCCCGGCAATCTTGGAAAGAGAGCCGAGCTCAACGAGTGTCCGTGTCCTCCGCGCGAAATTAGAGAATTCGCGGAGCTATACAAACGCGAAACCTGACGCCGCGGCGGCTCCGATCTCTCTCCTTTCGTTCTTATCGAGCAACAGGTGTGTGCTCTCCTCTCTCTCTCTCTCTCTCTCTCTCTCTCTCTCTCTCTCTCTCGATTGTTCTTCCAGCTGCAGTGCCAAGGCTTTCCCAGGGTTCCCACGGAATCGCAACAAAACGAGAGAATCCGAACGCCTTTCCTCGTCGCTCGGTGACGATTAGTCTAGACGAGATATCGCTTTGTCCATCGGTTTTCCACGTGTATTACAGCTTTGAGAGAAAAACATAGACCCGAGTTATGCCGACTTATCGAATGTGCACTAATTCGCATAAGTTATACACGTAAGTATGTTGAACGTCAAGTGTCCGCATTGTAACATAAACTATATCATAATTCACGGGATATTTCTTCAGGGGGACAGAAGCCGCACTTTTATCAACTCCCGTCATTTACTCGCGACTATAAATGTGCATGTATAATCGATTGTAGGGCGGCTGTGTAGGCATCGACGAATACACAGTGGCTCTCGCTTGGCATTACCTATTATAACGCGATGTATAAAGAAAATTATGCACCGTTATACGAAATCAGCTACATGCTTGCGCGGGGATTTATGTTTTATGTAATATATGCAATTAACGTTCGCCGCAGCAGTCGAGGCATCTCATACATGTCGTATGAGGTGAGCGGGTGAAATTAGTGGTGATGATGGAGTAAAGGCTATAGAGATACACATTATACGAGTGTTTGTTCAGCCTTACTACTATATATATATATATATATATATATGCTTGACCGTATCGAGTATGTTATTAAAGTAATGCATCGAGCATTCGAATATAAGGAAACTGCAGGAAATGGAGATCGCGCGTCATCCCATGGGAAAGTGGAGGCGGAATGCTCGAGTCTCTTATATACGCGCTCGCGAACATTTTGAACAGCTGCCGACCGATGCTTCCCGACCACTGAATTCCAATCGTCGCGCCGATTCTATACCGCTTCGTTCCAACAAAAATCATTTTCTTTTCTCGACATTCCTTCTTGCTTCTTCGTGCCAAACTGGACATCAAACGAGTATATACTCAAAATTGAGTACATCTATATATGCTCTATAATCGCACGCTAATTTAAGTATTTAATGGGGTTCAAGTATATAATACGAGCGAACATATACGAAAATCCCATTTCCCTGCGATCCGTCCTCCTGCATCAGAGAGCGACCAATTAAGTCGTCGTAATCGCGCGAGGTTTCGCCGCCGTGTCAAAGCTCCTCGTAAAAGCGAACCATGTATAACGTATACTCGCCGATACGTGTAGCACACACACACACACATATATATATATATATAAGAGCCCTAATAATCAAGTACTCGCGACTAAAACGGGGTCGACGAACAAAATATGATCGCCTCGCGCGTTCAATTGACGCGGCGGTCACGCCATCGGGAGTTCGCGGAAAAATTTGTCCACGCGCGTGGCCTGAATTCTATCACGACACCTCCGCCGATGCGACTTTTTTTCCTCTTCTCTCTCCGAGAAATATATATATATATATATAAGTGGGAAAAGCTCGTGGGTGGATATTGTGTTGGCGAGATGAGATACCAGATCGCGCTTGCCGGCTATTCGTATAGTTCATTCGCGGAATAAGAGTTTTCGCGGCAATTGATCGAGATGTACAAGGTGTCGGCGGCTTTATCTTCGGCCCGATTCGCGATGTGGACTTCCTCGGAAACTAATGTTATACTCCGTTGGACAAATTTCAGAATTCGTTGAGCGGTGCGATTCACGAGTCTTGATGATTACACGGGAATTCTCGGTATAATGCGCGGTATATATTACTCGGTGCAGATATTAACATTTGGAGTTTGAGTTTGAGTTTGAATCATTGGTCCGAAAAATCTCTCGCCATAGGCTAATCTTCATGTAAATTTGACCATTTGAAATTCAAACGCTGTCCGTACACTTTATCATTTTGAAGTTGGCTTGGAAATTTGTATATGTACGTACATATTATGACTTCCCGCGCTGCATATAATCTAATCCTTGTTCAATATACTGTTTAACGCGTTCATAAGAATAACTGTGCAATATAATTTATTTGTCTGCCTCGAAATTGTGTCGTACACTTGGCACGTTTTGCCTAATTCTCCAAGCCTTTATATCTATACTTGAACAATTACATGTTTTTAAATTTAATAATAATTAATGTATGTGCCAGGTTTGCAAATAAAATCTTTCCCATATATATACCATCACGCAATCGATCGCACCTGCAATCATCATTTTTATACCCAAAAGCCTGATGCGCACCTCTCGGGAAAAGTGCAATTTTCCGCCGCTCATCTCAGAAATCCCCTGCATATCAAAGCTCCAAAACCCTGCACACGCGAGCTGTATAACCACGCTTGGCGCGTAATATCGAAAACGCGAATATCCGCACACACGGACAGCTACAAGCTGGCAGGAGTAAATTCCTAGTAGGTCCGCTTGTTTGCCAAAGGCATTAGCGTATATACCTATACTAGCGCGCTCTCCGCGGAGTTGTGAGAGTCTCGGTTATATATGCATGCGATAGAGTCGCGGACCAGGGATAATTCATACCGGTGGCGGGAGGAGGTTTATATTGGCTCGGCGCGGCTTGTAAACGCAGCTCGTATATGTGCGCGGGTATAGAGGGGCCGTGTAACAACGTCGACTAGCAGCCACGTGGATTTTCAATCCTTATATATATGATAAACCGCGTAGACGGACAATATTCGGGATATAGGAGAAAGTTCTGCTCCAGGGCCGAATTGATTTAGGACTATACGATGGAGTTGGCGGCCTGCACTCGCCTGTGAATTTAAATCAGCCGGTCGCAATTACCTGCCCGATTCCACTATGTGTGGGTGCATGTAGCCGCCGTTACGCGTGGGCGCAGCGACAATTTGGACGCCTGCAGACCAGCTACCGGCGCGACACTCCCTTTTCGAGGGTCCTGCATTAGTTTCGCTTGTAGTTTGATGCTTTCTTGAAAGCGTTCGTATGCTTGGCGCGATATAGAGTGGATGTGTTGCGTGGATTCGACTCCCCGTGTAAATAAGTGCTCACCTCTGGTATTACTGCTTCTTTGGACTTGACAAAGTGTTTAAATATTCTTATAAACAATCTTTCCTATATATCTTGAAGAATTACTAGTTCCTTTTCTTTGTTTTAAATCTCTTAAAACCAAAGACTGACATTTCTATTTGAATGCAATAAGCTACTTGCTAGAGTTCAAAAAAGTTTTCCTCGTAAAATTCATCACACGCTCCAAACTTTATCTGCTTATAAATACCGGGGTCCAAATACAGATGTATAAATATTTTATTCTGCTGGATGAGCGAGTCTGGAATTGTTACACTAAAGACCAATCAAAGTTGCGATTGGGAAGCGCAATTATGATTAGTCACTTGGACTATTCAATTATACATCGAGAGGCTATTCTATTACATATACGTATACACATACCTACCAGGCCACGGCTACGCTAATAAGTGAATGATTGGTAACTTTGAACAAAGCTGATGTACATCAAAATTAATCCTTTTGGGAGAGCTGCGCCCGCGCCTAACTACAATGCTACATGAATTTTACATTACGAAAGATGCACATGTCGGCGAGGAAATTCGATAACTAATTCCAAAATGATAGACCTGCTGTCCCGTTTGTAGGTGGGACTTTTTGGAAAAATTGATCTTTTCGTGCGAGATGTAATTTATTTCTTATGAAAATAAATAAAAGCATTTCTCTTACATTTTCAACTATTAAAAAATACAATATAAATAGTACACATGAATGCATGATCAACAACTGTAACTAATAATGTGATAATTTTCATATACCCGCACATCATTTGAAATAATGCGCTTGTACAAACTGAAATGTAATTTTCGTGTAATCTCGGAGACTAATTGATATATTACACCACCGGATTGCGCGAATACGCTCAAAATTCCCAAATTACACCCTCAACATTTTCACGAATTAACGTCGGGTCTCGCAATCCATCAAAGCATCAAAACCTGCAAGCTCCCGCTCTCCTCCTATAAAGAAAAAAAAAGGAAAAGAAAAAAAAGAGGTGCAAAATAAGTTGGGTGATCGCCGCGCGTCGTATCAGCTGGGCGCAAGACAAACAGCTAGATTAGCCTGAAAAATCGCTCGTCGAACGCATAATCCGCAACGGGCGGCGGTGGCGGCGGGCGTGTGTCGCAAACTACATAAGTGCCATAGTTAGGGGAGAACCCCGGATTAGCCGAGCCGCGCGCGACCACCGTAAACCTTGACGAATTCATTAGCTCGATAACTCGGCCGATATGGCACCCGTCTATATATGTGTGTGTGTGTGTGTGTGTGTGAGTGTGTGTATAGATGTTTCGATGAAGTTCTAAAGGGAGAGAC
>UELU01141593.1:0-44550 GCA_900490025.1 Megastigmus dorsalis
GTCTGCAGAACCGGAGACTGCCAGTCATCTGTTTGATAAAAAGTAGGTTTAAATTAAGTTAATTAAATATTTGTTAAATTAAGGAATAAATTTCTCACGAAATCTGCATTATTTAAATCATTAATTGCATACAACACTTAACTTGCGAAGTGTGTAATACAAAAGGCTCACAATATCTTCTTCCTAGTTAGCCAGGTCAACGAGAATTGTATTTAAAATATTTTTAAATTCCGAGAAATCGGTAATTTTTTCTCAAAAGAACCCTTATGCATTGGGACTGTCTGGCCCAAGTTTATCACCATTTGAATTTAGGTTCCCTGATCCATGCATTTATTGTAGAATGTATTTTAAAAAAGGCGATGCCGGAACGTCGGACCAATTACAAGAGACGAAACAAACTATTTGTACAGAATTATCTTTAGCTCTCATTTTTAACTGGGAAATTTTTAATGCTATAAAATTCTAACTGTAGGAATACGCGTTACAAATATAGTGAAAATTTTCATTGAAAAATATATTCCAAGTCCGCGCTTCCGCGGAATTAGATTCGATGCTGTATAGACCCGTTGAGTCTGCAGAACCGGAGACTGCCAGTCATCTGTTTGATAAAAAGTAGGTTTAAATTAAGTTAATTAAATATTTGTTAAATTAAGGAATAAATTTCTCACGAAATCTGCATTATTTAAATCATTAATTGCATACAACACTTAACTTGCGAAGTGTGTAATACAAAAGGCTCACAATATCTTCTTCCTAGTTAGCCAGGTCAACGAGAATTGTATTTAAAATATTTTTAAATTCCGAGAAATCGGTAATTTTTTCTCAAAAGAACCCTTATGCATTGGGACTGTCTGGCCCAAGTTTATCACCATTTGAATTTAGGTTCCCTGATCCATGCATTTATTGTAGAATGTATTTTAAAAAAGGCGATGCCGGAACGTCGGACCAATTACAAGAGACGAAACAAACTATTTGTACAGAATTATCTTTAGCTCTCATTTTTAACTGGGAAATTTTTAATGCTATAAAATTCTAACTGTAGGAATACGCGTTACAAATATAGTGAAAATTTTCATTGAAAAATATATTCCAAGTCCGCGCTTCCGCGGAATTAGATTCGATGCTGTATAGACCCGTTGAGTCTGCAGAACCGGAGACTGCCAGTCATCTGTTTGATAAAAAGTAGGTTTAAATTAAGTTAATTAAATATTTGTTAAATTAAGGAATAAATTTCTCACGAAATCTGCATTATTTAAATCATTAATTGCATACAACACTTAACTTGCGAAGTGTGTAATACAAAAGGCTCACAATATCTTCTTCCTAGTTAGCCAGGTCAACGAGAATTGTATTTAAAATATTTTTAAATTCCGAGAAATCGGTAATTTTTTCTCAAAAGAACCCTTATGCATTGGGACTGTCTGGCCCAAGTTTATCACCATTTGAATTTAGGTTCCCTGATCCATGCATTTATTGTAGAATGTATTTTAAAAAAGGCGATGCCGGAACGTCGGACCAATTACAAGAGACGAAACAAACTATTTGTACAGAATTATCTTTAGCTCTCATTTTTAACTGGGAAATTTTTAATGCTATAAAATTCTAACTGTAGGAATACGCGTTACAAATATAGTGAAAATTTTCATTGAAAAATATATTCCAAGTCCGCGCTTCCGCGGAATTAGATTCGATGCTGTATAGACCCGTCGAGTTTGCAGAACCGGAGACTGCCAGTCATCTCTTTGATAAAAAGTAGGTTTGAATTAAGTTAACAACTGCATATATGAGTATTATACAATACTTTATATTACTTGTACAAAAAATGACAATGGAACAGAATTAACTTTCAGATCTAGAAATCAACGACTTTCTTTAGCACAATTCCATTTTTATTCCATTGAATAAATATTCACTTAGCGTTTCTTAGCATATATATTAGTGTACATGAATGTCGATAAGACAATCAACACGATATACGAAAATGAATGGAGACGAATAGGCATCAATACTTTTCTCTCCAGTTTCATTAGCCAACATTTTTCTCCTGACCCCGCATTCCCCCACATCAATCAAGCCCCGTATAAAATACGAGATTGTGGAAATTTCACTTATTGGATTGCGCTTTAATCAGGACCTCGCGCCGAGCCACTACGCTTTGCAGTCATTCAATTTAACGCTTTTTTTTTACTCGCAGCATCGGGACAGCCAGCGCGACTCGATAAACAAAAACATTGGTCGAGGGAGAGAAGTTGCGTTATTACGCAAAGCTTGATCTATACGATACGCGTGTACACACGGCCATTTGTTTTCCTATACCTTCACGCAGACCAAGTGGAAAAAAATGGAATAACGAGATAGGCTTTTAAATCTCTCTAGCTGAAGCCTTTTGTATGCTCTTTTCATTTCTTTTTTTCATCTTCTTTTTTGCAATATTATTATGCAAAATTTTGAAAGAAAATTGTTGCTTTCCATAAATTGAATCGTACAACTCCTCTGGTACTAATGGGCGGTTTCAGAGAATTCATATGAAAAATGATTTAGTTTGTAACTGCTCAGTTTTTCATAGTATTTTATACATAAATGATTATTCTTGTCAGTTACTTCACTGAGAAGAAAATACTTTTGTTAAAATGCTCCATTTCGCGGAA
The DNA here is from genome assembly GCA_900490025.1 of Megastigmus dorsalis. Classification (NCBI taxonomy): domain Eukaryota; kingdom Metazoa; phylum Arthropoda; class Insecta; order Hymenoptera; family Megastigmidae; genus Megastigmus; species Megastigmus dorsalis. The sequence goes on from UELU01141593.1 coordinate 2,649, forward strand.
ATTTACGTTCACGCACTTAATTTTCGTTTAAAAAAGGAATTAATGAAATATTTATTCCGCATCTTAATTAATTGTTGTTGAAATTATACATATATATATATTGCGATGTGTTGCGGATTCACAGAAGGCTAACAGCACATAGTGGAATGTCCCTGCGTTCCCGGTCTATCGCGAAATTTCGAGCTCAACCGACTACTTGTAAAGCTGATGAATTAGTTCCAAAACATTCGTATTAATCAACATTATACGTGATTATGTGTGTACAAAATTCAAAGGGGGATTCCCGACATAAAATTCTTTTCTTAGATGCATTAATTCAATTTTTCGAATCCTTAGGTATTACATATATATGCGTTATATGTATACTATAAAACATGCGATTCTGTTACAGGCTACATATTACATATTCAAGGTTGTAAAGAATTTTATATATCATACAAGCATTCTTGATAAGTTATTAATATATATATAATGGAATACGGCATGACTGATGCTACCAAGAACTACACCGCATTTACTTTGAATACATTAATTTTAAAGATATTTTGTTGACCTTGATATATTTTAACAACGATATGGTTCTCAATTTATTTATATACATTTTTGACTTTAGAACTCGTTAAATCCACTAACTTTTGATAAATTGATTTTTTAAAGTAATCGCACATTTGTCAAGTAAACAGTCCTATTGATAAAGCAACATATTTTTTCTCTGTATATAAATAGAAAACAGTTATTTGCCTTATGACGGGTTGGCGTCGGCAGTATAGAGTCAGAATAAAATTGCGTTCTCCGTTAAAAAGAGAGAGAGAGAGAGAGAGAGAGAGAGAGAGAGAAGGGGAATAAATGGAACACACATAGGCAGGTATGCGAAAAAGTATTTTGCTATCGGCCATAAGAATCGAATGAAAATTACTCAATTAAAGTGGAAGAGATTTACGGAGAGAGAATCGAGGGAAAGCATGAAGGATAACTACAAGACTGGAAATCGTCTTGTACATTGCGCACATTTTCTGCTGGTTCGAAGGCCAGCGACGGCAGCTGCAGCAGTAGCAGCCACATCCCTGCAAGTCCTAAGAAAACGAATAGCACGAGAAAGTTTGCCCGGTATGAGGGAGAAAAAGAGGAGTACAGTCAAGAAAGGCGAATAAGAGAGAAAGAGAGGGAGAGAGAAAAGAGCACGAGACGCACGATGCACTGCCGAAGAAACTGGGCAGCGTCCGAGTGCCACTAGCAGCGCTCTTCCGCCCTTGGTTTCCGCTTCCCGCTCCCCAACATGCACAAGAACCGACTATCGCCCACACACCCTCGACTTGTCATTCTCTACATTTTATTTTCCTCCACCTTCTTTTATTTCCTCGAATATTTTTCTCCTCGATTCCTCGTATATATTTTTCCTTCTCTCGCTCCCTTTCCATTGCTTTTCCCCTCTCCTTTTGCTTTTGTGCGCTCACTCCCACAAAGAATGCGTTTCCATAAAAAAATGAGGAATGTTTGTCTAAAGAAGCTTAATATTCTATCATACTTTTTCACTGAACTGCGAAGTTTACAACGCTTTCTTTTTTTCGAGCATTGCGTGTAGCTACGTTGTGTTACGTTTTTTTTTTGCACAGTGTTGTCGAATAAGAAAGGATACTGACCTAAATATCTGGGAATACAATGCAAATCAAAACCTGCCATGAAAGTTCAGCGAAGCGTTTTTCTCACGTGATCGTAGAACAAATACTTGTTTTCTTTTCTCCAAGAATAAATATGAAAAGAAAATTGAAAAGTATATACGTAACGTATTGCTGACTGAAAATCAGTGCGATCGGATGGGAGATTGATTGAAATTTGTCTAATAAAGCATTTTTAATAATTGATAAAAAAACAACACACAAAATTGTTCTCAGAATTAAATTTTCATTTATCGGAATATTTTCAAGCCCTCTCTGATAAACAAATTTGAAACAGCGATACTATACTCGCTAAAAGCCTTAATCAAACAAGATCGACAGTCTTTGTCATTAATTCTCCCAAGATATAGTATTCAGGTTATTATTTATCCACGCTATCATTGATTATTGTGCCCCTTCTATCCTCTCCGTCAGACGTTTTTCTCTCTCTCTCTAGCTCACTATTTTCTGCCCGCAAATGTATATCTAGAAGGAGCGGGGGCCGATCGCGGCGAAATTCGCATCACGCACCTTCCATGTCTATAGGGGCAATTCCATACCTTCGTGTATGCTTGCTTCTTTTGCCAATAAGAAGCCTGAGTAAATCAAGGATCTCACGTCGTTCGGTTCCCTCCCTCCTCTCCCGCCGCAACTCGGCTTATCGCGTTCCAACCCTTAAAGTCCCCCTGTGCCCGCACCATTTCGTCTCCACGATATAACCCGAGTTTCCACAGTTTTCTACCTACTCTTTCTCTCTCCCCTCTCTCTCTCTCTCTCTCTCTCTCTGTCCTTCTCTCTCTCTCCTTCTCTCTCTCTCTCTCTCCCTCTCTCTCACACACTCTGTTTCTGAAGACCCTCCACAGCGACACCCGCACTCCCTCGCTCATATCTTTCTCCTCTGCCGCGTATTATTTTTTTCCTCCTCTTCCTCGTCCTTTCTCATTTCTCTTTATTTTCTGTGCTGATTCTTTTTCTCAACCTTTCTCCTCGCAACGCTTGCACGCTCGCGTTCTCGATGGTTCGGCAATATCGTGGATTGCTCCAATAGACGCTGAATCGGCGACGGTGGTGGTGGCGGTGGCGAGGCGGACTCCTCCAATCGATATATGTCGCGAGAAGAAGAAACGACCGTTTATTTACTTTTATTCGAGGGAATGCGAGGGAGACAAAAGGGAGAGGATCGCTTTTTCTCGCTTTTGTTTTATGGCCCAGCCATTTAACGTGATTGAATGCGAATAATATCGAACTCAATCGCCTATTTCATTACGTTATTTATTCGCACTTGCATGGAAAATTTGAAGGATATATTTATTTCATAAATTGGGCTGGCTGCATGTTTGCGCGTAGCACGGTGTACAAAAAAAATCATTTTTTAATGAATGGGTCGTGATTTCTTTTTTATAAACACGAGTTAAACTGTTCAATTGAATATTTTGAAGTATTTATTGTACACGTCATTCTGTTCCAATGCATATCTCTTTCAAGCCCAGCTACATTTTTATTTGAAAACGCATATGCACGTTTTCCTGTGCTTTTATTTGAATTTCAATTAACAACCATTTTTATTTTTAGTAAATTTACTAACTTATTGCCAATTATCAAATTTTAACTAAACGCCAACTAGATAATATACGGAAAATCCTAGGTTCGTTCAAAGGAGGATGTCAACGACACATGCATTCTGACCTCAAAACCGACACCTGAGCGACATGCACCATCGTATAGTCGTTGTGAAACAATAAATAAAAAAAAATAGCTGTATTAACTTTAGGAAAATCGATATATATATGTTGTTAAAAATTGAAAATTAAAATGGATGGTATACATGTAGAAATCGATGTCTGACTATACTCAGAACTATTCTACTAATTCGAGGCCAAATACATGTGTTATCCACATTCCCCTTTTATCAAAAATAAAAAATTAAATGAATGTAAGTTGAATTTGTGATACTGTAACGGGGCAGGATTTTAGGAAAATCGAGGTAAAAGCACGCAGACGCGGGGCTAGAGCCCACGACCTCAGTATCCAAAGGCGCGCTTCTTAACACTGAGCCAACGCCGCACTGGCCTCGACTCAGCTACAGATCCTACCCACTTCTTCATGCCGGTATGACAGGGATCTACCATTTGCCGACTAGCTTCTCAAATCCGCGGCCGTTATAATACATATTATATATCATTATGGTACTCAATACTTTTGCATCTAATGTGATATCTAAGAAATGAAATCTTACAAAGTTATCATTTTCGTGATTTATAAGTGTATTTGTATCATGTCTGTAATTTGAATACTTTTCCTTTTAAATATTGAATAACGAATGCATGCATATCAATCTTATTAGATCAAGTATATCGGACATTATTCAGCACTATCAATCCCCATCTCTTACTTATCTTCTTACATTATATTGCTCTATATGCATGTAAAAGTAAATGAATAAAGTATATAACATTAGGTAAAAATGCCTTTTCGTTCGTTGCAGAATAAAGTGCATTCAACGCTATCAGAAAATAAACGAAAGAAATAAATCCCAATATTACCGAGAAAATATGCCAGAACGGTCTCAGCAGCGGTGGTAGATTGGCTGCACCAGAAGGCTACTAGCGAGGAGATTGGGGCTGCACAATATCTCGATTTATCAATTTCATTCGAAACTCTATTTTCTAGGAACTCGCTTTACCGTCTTCAAGTGCCCTAATATTTTGTAAATATTACCTGTTGCAATTAAATTCCAAGCATAGCTCTGTTTATTGATGAAAAAATGCTTTAAAGAATATTAATTGGACAAAAGTATACCATATTTGCAAACCAATGGAAGCTACGCTATCACTTGCAATATGGAAAAAACTTCAATTGAAGTGATCTTTTTCAGATAAAAGAATACTTAACCTCTTTTTTGTTCATTCTTTGTGTATAAAAGAAAGCGATTTCTTATTCAATCAAATTCTTTCATTCTCTAAAGAAATACTTTACATTTAGTTGTCCCTTTTTCCGTCATATCATACTCTGCTGGTTCTTCTTTACCATTTTACGTTTGGATTTAATAATATATTGGATTTAATAATTTTTCATGATTGCATTGTTAATATAGTTGATTTCAAAAGAAAATTCAAATGTTTAAACTTATATGAAGTTTTCTTTAAAACTTACACTATGAGAGTGAATAAAAAATAAACATTTAAGCTTATAAAAATATCAGATACTAGAAATTGTTCATAACGTTCTGTTTTGCATACTTTTTAAATTTTGTGTTGAAATTGATTAGGTTTAAAGAATTTTATAAAACAAGTTGATTATTCCAATTTTACTTCTTCAAGAAAGATCACTAAATATTCTGTGCTTCAGAAATTGTGATCCTATAAGCTTGTTGAACTGATTTCTTAAGTTGACTGCAAATTCTAAAAGTAAAACAATTATATGAAATTGATTTCAAAGTAAAGTACTATGAGACATTAGAGGCAAAACTTAAAATAGTAAGGGAGTTCTACCAAACATTAAATGATGTAATATCTTTGAAGGGTGGCTTGAAAATATTTAGTATGCAGTTAGGAAAATAATAATTACTCGTACCGATGTTTCATTAAAACTTTAAACGCATAAAAGTGAATAATATTGACGTATTATAATGATTCTTTAATTATTTGATAGTGATCGACTTAATCAGTGTGATACTAACGTTTTTACGCATAATTTTTAAGCGATATTTTGTATGAACACTTTTAATGTATATTTCAATCAGTGTTTAATGCTACTCTCGCGCAATCGCAAGAACTAACTATATATATATATATATATATTAGATTAACAAAGACTATGGAATAAGGGTTAAAATAAATAGAAATACGCACGAATAATTAAAAGAGAAAAAAGGAAGGAATATATATATTAAACCAACCTACGAAAAATTTGCCTATTCTACCGCTCCGCATACACACCGCACACACACTCTCAACGTCACCACTCACACGATGCTTGATGCTCCGCTTATTTCCGTTCATCACTCTTCTCCTGGGTTCTTCCTCCTGTGTTCTTCCACCAAATCGCCGCGTAGTTTCCAAGTAGAGAATGTCGTCGAGTTCTTGTCCACTTAGGGTATTATTTGCTTGGCCTTTTGACTCTGCTTTTCCGTCAGGAAATTGATGCCTCGCGAGAGAAAGGTAGTTAGCGATCCGCGGCGTCCCGTACAGTAGTGCTTCTGCTCGCAGGTTCCTCGAAAAACCACAACACTACAAGTGGTATAACATTTTTAAATTTTTATTTAGGTAAATGAAATTACCTCATTTATCGCTAAACCATTTAGCCTTGTCTAACTTTTATAAATTGCATAAATATCGATCATTTTTATACTAGTCTGAGTGTTTTTTAATTCGTATTAAAACGAAATTTTCACACACCGTATTCGTTACTAACAGTGATAAGAGAAATACAATTTAACTACTGCACTGTCAATGAGAAACAACCGCTAGGTCATTTGGATTACGGGACATAAACAAGATGATTGCATTAGATTTCGAACTTCCGTGCAACTCGTTTGAACGTCATTAAGCTCTTAGCTGAGTGGCTCGAACTTTCACCTCCGAAGACTCCACGGCCAGGGGCCTACTATAGCGAAGTGTGCCGCGATGTTCATTCAGGCAAATTGTGATTGTCGTCATAAGAATATTTTACGAATTCCTGAGCTAAGTGTTCTTTTGTCTGCCAAGTGCTTTCTTCTAACTACATTTTCAACTTTTTATTGAGACTGCTATTTACAAACATTAGGTTAAATCATCTAGTGATCTAAAACAAAAAGAGGAAACTTTGGCAATTAGTTAGTGAATTATATCACTTGGCCGTTCAGTTCGACATGAATATCAGAAACTTACAAGTAGAGATCAAATCGAGAATATTGGCTAAAATGATCATGAATGAGTATTTAAAAGTATTTCCATCAGTTTATTAGTCATATTTTATAAAATCTTATATGCTCGCTATCCTTTATGAAAATAATTTTGAATCAAAATAATTAAATTTTTTTTAATTTAACCAAGCTATCAAATATCGTGGCCTAATCATACGCGAACAAAATTAGTTATTCCAATTATGATAGAAAAGAGAGCAGTCTGTCGAAAATTATATTCCATCACGTACCCACCCACCACTAGATTGCGTGAAGCTGGTTAATAGAGGCAGGCGCGTTAATTTGATAGGTTCTATTTGGTCGGTAGCGTTACGCACGGACAAGGGACGCCACGCAAGCAATGAATACGAATCGCGCGGCTCTGCCATGCTGATGCCTCGTTATATATCCCGGTAAAAATCGAAAGACGCTCGCGTGTTTGCGTAATCCCATTAACGACTTTCGTATTTCTCATCTTCTAATTGAATTTCGGTATTGAAAAGGGCGTTACTCAATTCATCAGAAAACATAGTATGAGCTTGCGGGAGTTTGCGCATATTTCGTACAGCTACATCGAAATTGGACTTTGAAAAACGGATTGCATAGGAATGAATTGATTAGTGCCTTAGATTATAATTTATTTATTTCTCTCATATAACTTGAAATGAAAACTATTTAGGAATATATAATGTAAATAAGATAAGATAGTCCTGAATGTATCGAATAAGTATTCATAAATATGGAGTAAACTGTTCGTGGATGAATTTATAATTTGGCTGATAATGATCCCCTAGAACCAATAAAAACACTTTTAATTAAAAGGCCTTTTGATTCATAAACTTACACAAAACTAACAATGATAATAAGGCTTTGTGTCTATTGCCTCTAATGTATACATTGAATTTTTTTATTATTAATCGAATATTAGTCGAAATAGTTTTATCTCTAGAAGTATGAAATAGAGTCATGCAAATCGCGTGGATGTTTCACCTGAATCCTTACTTGCTACACTCATAGAATTTCCAACCGCACCTCTACAGAAAGAGGAGCAAAATTAGTTCCAAAGGCTCGTTGCAAAGATAGTGTAGCTATCAAGAATTTCATACTCGCCAAAGTGAACGCCTTAAGGGGTCCGCTCAACATGATTGAGTTGTTCGAACTCTAGGAACTGATGAGGATGACGTGGTCATAATGAAACATGTGATTAGATGAAACTCAGTCCCTGGGGGATCGTGAGATGGAGACTTAACTGCACGTGCAGCAACTTCCATGATTGTCTGTTCATAAATCATGTTTCGTTCTTCAAAATCCGAGATGATGCATGTGTGGGGAGTATAATAATACATTCTTCATGAAGTATAAATGAATGAAACAATTGAAAATAAAATTCAATTCACAAAAGGGAATATCATCAATTAGGGTAAATGAATCTCTCTAAATCTGAATAAGTGAAGCTCGTGAAATTCACTGGCAAATAAGTGAATATTCACATTTTCGATATTATAGAACCCTCCGCTGATTTAATTAGTGAATTTCATTGATTCGATTTTAAAGAGAAAGGTGTATAAATTAAATTAACATATATATTTAGTTTTCGATACTAACAAGGGGAACCCTAGTAGTTCGGGAAACCGATTTTGATGAAACTTTAGAAACATTTTTTCATCGAAAATATGAGATACGTGTATCGAAATTATTCAAATGCCCAAGTAAAAGACCATTTTATCAAAATATATGAGAAATCATGGTTGTATTAAAACCTTTATTGCATAGCCAATATACATTGTAGAAAATATCACAAAAAGACATCAACAGTATAGATAATAAACTTTCATTTGCATCTTTGAACAAGTTATTAGCACTTTTCGTTCAAAAGTTATGAACGATCGAACATCGAGTTAATTTCGGATACATTTTTCAACTGAAATAAACGCTAAGGCCCAATAATTAACTTAAATTTCGATCGCTCATAACTATTGAATTAAAAGTGCTAATAACTTGTTTACTTTTTGTGATATTTTTTTACAATGTGTGCATTGGCTTTGCAATAAAGGTTTTAATACAACCATGATTTCTCATATATGTTGATAAAATGGGCATTAACTCGGGCCTCAGGACCCATTTAACTAAATTTCGAGACATTTATCTCATGTTTTCGGTCAAAGAATCTGTCTGTAAATCATAATCGGTTTCCCGGACTTGTTGGATTCCTCTTGTAAGTAGATTTCTGTCTAACAAAATATACAATAAAGCAATACTTTAAAACCCCATTGCACATTCATCCGTCTTTGAATGCAAAATTTTCAGGGTGAAAAATTTCTTAACGGGTGAGAATATGTAAAAGAAGTTGTGAGAAAAACAAGATGCAACTCTATCTGTTCGAGAAACATTATTATTGCACGGGAGATTTCGAACGTGGATGTGAAATGAAAAATGCAAATACGAAGAAAGGAAAATCGGTCAGCGCCACACTACCGCTGCAGTATATAAGAAGAAGGACTGCTGTGCGCGAGACTTTCGCGATTCATCTTTTCCAGCGCGTAAACGCCAGATGGTTGCCGAAGAGTGGCTGTACAGTTTTTATGAAGCAGGAGCTTCGCGCGAGTACTTGCTCAAGAAAAACTTTGTACGGAAGAAGGAAAAAAGGGATAGAAGGGTAGTGTGAGGAGAGGGAGTAGTTGTCCGCGCGTATACGAAGATCCAAGGCGAGAAGTTGGGATAAGCATTGCGAATCAGGCCGCAGAAAGCCCAAAGGAAAGAAAAAAAAATTGGCTCTTCTTATCGAAACTCGATTCCTCGCCTTAGTTCATTACGACACGTCCTCTCAGCACTTGCTTCTTCTTTTTATCATCAAATTCGATACGCTATAACTAATCCAATTATTGTTTCCTATTTTAGATGGACTAGTGTTACAGATGAAAGAAGTGCTCGAGTTTCCTTCCGGTTGCTGCGACAAACTAAACTCAAAATTTTAGTGTGTATTTTGTTGTTCATTCATTTCATTGTTAACGCAATTCGAAATTGATGTAATAAAAAATCTTTTCCACAAATTATTAATGTAAGAAATTATTTAAAAAACATACCACGGACAAACTTATAATAGCGAAAACAAAATTATTGTAATGTAAATATTTGTGTAAATGTTTACACAAAAAAATGTAAAATTGAGTGTGTATTGCCAATATGTTATTCGTGATATATGTTAAGTGAGACAATTAAATTAAACTGCTGCTTATTTTATACCATTCGTCTATATTTTATTGTGGAGAGTGTGCATTAATTAAGTTCATAATTGGTCTGCCGTCAATAGTCATTTGTAACAAGTAACTTTCATTTAAAATGTCATGTCATGTTATTTTATTTACATGCAAAATGTTCTTAATCTGTATAATATACACATAGTGTTTTCATATATTTGAATGCTCATGTTTTAGGTAGCAATGAACCAGTTTGGTCAGCCGTGAGTTTTTATGCGCTGTTGTAAGTTTCCAAACGGTATTATTATCCATTCTTTTATTTGTTGCATAATTATGGCTTACACGTGAATATGCTTTAAGAACAATAATGAGGTCATGGAATGAATTAAATATAAAACAAAAAGAAATTGATAATAGATATGAATAGAAATATTCTAATAAGATATTCTATAATAGACTATTCGACTTGTATTTACACTATTGTAATTCTTGTTTATCTTCTCGAGTTTCTATCTAGCAATCAAATTTCCATGCTTTACCCAGAGTACGTGAAATTTTCAAGCGATTACAATGAAAACCTCGTAATTTAAAACCGGTACACGCTACAGTAAACAATACATAAATGTCTCAATTACCGTGCAATACGGACCAGTGGTTGAGACGTTTGCGGTCAACAGCCAACAGACTGAGAATAGAGTATTCCAGCTCGGGTTCCCATTTGCATGCATAAATCAATAGAAACTATCCCCGCCTCCCCCCGAGAGTTCGCTCTGTTTGTTCCGTTGAAAAATCGAATTCTCTAAATTTCCCTTATTTATCAGCAAACTCCTTGTGGACATGCTTTAGAAACTACTGAAATTCAAAACAAAACAAAAACCTAACATTACAGGTATAGTGCTTCAAAGTCGGCCCAGTCACAGAGTTTGGAAAGCGTTTTCGATAGTTTCGATATTCACCGATATCGTCCAAAGTATTGTACGAGCCGTAAATTGCAGAAATATATGCTTCGTATCATTTGTTACAATGCCGACTCTATCGCTTCGTCTACAGATTCTTTTATTCTCGTTTTATCTCATTCTCTCTCTCTCAGTCTATTATTACTGATGCTATCTATTTTAAACTGATGTTAAGTCGTCTGGACCTGTAAACAGTCTGGAGTTTAAAATTAAAATGAAAAAATAACAAGTCTTGACTCGCCGTTCAGTTGCTTCCACTTTCCGAGCCTTTTTCAGCGATCGATGTACACTATAACGAGGGTTTCGAAGGCGAATGAATATAAATCGAGTACTTTCTTCTTCTTGTGTTTACCTTCGTTTCTCGCTTAATAGTTTTTAATTCGAAACTTTAAAATGTATATATTAATTAATTTCTTTAATATTGCATGATACATTTTATCGATTGAGGTTTGTATAATTTTCATTATTTCCTTTTATAAGCTGGATTAAGTCACAAGAGATTTGGCATATACTTATTAGGGTGATTATTTTAATTGTTTAAAATACTGAAATATATTAGAAATTAGTAAAATATTTCTTTGCAATTAATTAACTTTTATTAAATGTTGTATATTATGTAAGATACATACATAAATATACAGATTATAAAAGCATTACAGCAAACTCTTCTAAATTTTTTGTAATGAGATTACTTTACTATTCAAACTCTCTTGTGCAACCAAAAATTGAGTACTGTCTCTTACATAAGTAAGAAAACTTTAATTATTCATGAAATCAAGTTTAATAAAGTACAACAAAGTAACTGCCAAGAAACCTAGTGTTATAGAAATGCATAACTCATAAAATGCTTCTGCAAAGTCAAATGTTTCACTCGCAATTTCTTCCCTTTAATTTCACAAAAAATTAGTAATTCCGACGATCTGATCATCTGAATAAATAATAAAAGTATAAAAAATGTGAAAGAAAAAGGCATGAAGCTGAAACACAGCTTAATCCCGTCGAGCTAGAAGCTTGTACATCGCGCTTTCCAGGCGGATTCTCTTCCGGTTGAGCTACTACTTGATCGGAAATTGACTTAGCGCTATATTATGAAGGCTACACCTAGAGCCCAACGAAGATTATAGGGAAGGTCCTAAAATGACGTTCACAGTATGGTTTATAACGATGTGGTGACAAGTTCTAATACTTATCTTCAATATTACAGTGATAGGAGGCGCTTTCCATCGAGTTCCAGTGTATAAGTATATCAACATTATAAATTACTTAAATAATTCGAGATAAAATGTATTCTTAGCATTAAAAAATAAATAAAAGCTAACAATTTTATTCAATCCGATTTTTATTGTGATCGTAATAAAACCATCTGGCTTTTTATTATAATGCTTATACCCGCGGAGATAAAATAAGCAGAACATTATGCGCAATTCATGCGTCTTGGAAAGTATGCCCGCAAGGGAGGTTTTTTAGTATCGTTTCGACGCAATAACCATTAGAGCTATAAAACCCCAAAAAATTGTGCGTTGAGATAAAAAATATGTTTCATCTTGTAACGAAAAGAATATTTATATTTTTAAATAGTATTTGTTTACATATACTGTAGCAAATTTATTTGTATTTAGCATATAAAATTTCATACTAAAATAATAACTAGTTAGAATGTGGTGAGAATAAGCTTGAAAAACAAAAGATAAATAAAAAAAAGTGCAAACAGTATAAATAGGTCGAGCTGCGGACAAAAATGTAAACGGAGAGTTCGGTGGAAAGATTGATGTCTTTATAAAGTCGATTTAAGGGAACGTCAGGACCAAAGTGGCCTTAAGAGAAATAACGAGAAACGGAAAAGAAAGAAAAAACCCATAGGGGTTTTCGTGAGTAGTCAAAAGCCTGGCGGCAACAAAGTGGAAGTAAAACGGTGGCGTCTGCTCTCAGTTTACGGGGTAAACAGACGGCGAAGAAAGACTGTATGGAGCTAAAAAAACGAAACGAGGCAAGCCACCTTACGCTTACTCGCATAACTCAAGGCTGTCCCAGAGAGAAGTTTAAACATAAGTTTTCTATCTCTTTTTTTGTTCAGGAAAAAAGGAACGGCTTTTTAAAGTAAGGCATTACCGTATTTTTTTTCGCTTCCGCAACCTCTTTTTTCTCCGGGATATTTTAGGATTCAGTGATAACGCAACTAAAATCACGAACGGATTCATAATATAGAAGGTAAGTAATACTAGAATTGCATAAATATGTACTCAAAAAGCTTATTACATCAAACTTGAGAATTGCATCAACTGAAAAACTTTTCTTTATATACTCCTTTGCCACGATATCGTCTCAAATTTTTAATTTTCAATTTTACTAAAGTTAATCAAGACCAATACTTCAAACTACAAAGACTCATTTCGAAAAGGTAGCATTTTCAAGCAAGCAAAACGGGCAAAGCGCTTGAGTGCATTACAAACACCTGAAAGGAGCATATCATTTCTGCTTTTGTCTCTTGTTTTCTTTTGTTATACCTGCAAAAATTGCATAATTTCAGGGATTCAAAGCTAGGCGGAAGCACAAGATGCGGTAAGCTCGGTTCATTGTACCAGTAGTCGCAATATTTTTGAAGGACAGAGAGTGTAAGAGAGAAAACGTAAAAAAGAGGAGTTTCTATTTTTAGGCCGATCCTGAATCGAAAAGAGTCGTTCGTTTGATATCCGCTTCCTTTAGCGGCAGCAGCGAGCGCCAAGCTCCCGACCGAAAGTAATGAAGGCAGCGAGCGACGCCGACGACCAGATACACACAGAGAGTAGAGAAGCAGCAGCAGTAGCAGAGCGACCCAATGTGCCGGGGATACACGCTACGCCCGGGTCCTTCGGTCGGTCGGTCGGTCGGTCGGTCGGCTTCCTCGCTTCGCTGCTCCAAATGCCCGCAAAAGCTATTTTCTGCATATCTCTCCCGTATGTGGAAAACTCTTGCAGTGGGTATCGCGCCGCCCAAGTTATTCAGAGAAATTCAAAGGTCGGCCTGGCTCACTCGCTCTTTTTCTCTGTTCCTCTCTTTCCCTCTTGCGCTCTTTCTCTCTCTCTCTCTCTCTCTCTCTCTCGCTTTACTCTCGGAAAAGCGAGTCGCGGAAAACGAGGCCAGATGAGAAAAAAGCCGGACGGAGACAGAGAGAGAGAGAGAGAGAGAAAGAAAGAAAGCAAGAGAGATACATCTGAGTGAGTCATTCCACATTTTTCTTTTTGGCGATGCACGCGTGCACACGCAAACAACGATAATGTGTCGAGGCGAGACATAAAGAGAGGGAGAGAAACAGAGAGAGGGGCGCCGGCGCTTTTTCGAGACAAAAAAGCGGGATGCGCAAGAGCAAAAAATCGGATGATGCGAATATAACGCGAAAGATACAAAGCAGTGGTGGTTCTCTGAGTTTTTGCACCGGTTTGCTTAGATCCTGCTCCAACACCGTACGAGGATACGGAAACTTGTTATTGTTTTCTCGTGCACGCATACATTGCTAAATGTTTTGACTCTATGTGCGGGCGTTGTTTGCATCAAAGATCATACTCATGTATGCATACGACTATGATCTTTGCGTTAAGATCCGTAGCAGTGCATGTATACTCTTTTATATCACTGGAATAATTTATAAAAGTATGCAACTATACCGAATACATCGAATCGACCAAAACAATGACGAAGGAGGCTTCGGTCGTTTCCGGAAATTCTGTCTAGGTTCTGAAGAATAATCGACGCACTTGCTAAATTGCATCGAAATATTATACGAAAATCGTTTGGAGCTTGCGAGTTAAATTCTTGCATGTTGCGAAATGCAATGTTTTATGGAAATCTGCACAGACTTAATCAAAAATATGTAGGAAATGCTGAATAATATAAATTTCAAGCAAATAAACATATACGAAATAAACAACTTACGAAGAAGAAAAATTTTACCTTACTACGAAAGAATCTGCTATAAGTAAATTCGAAACCCATTCTGAGAAACCTATCCAACTCAAAAAGTGCAGCGCAATTTTATTTTGCTTGTATTAACAACAAAAGACCGTTTGAAGTGCCAACCAATTTGACCTCATTTTCTGGATCACGAAATACCTATTTATAAATGATACCCCGAAAAGGTCTTGCGTATGATAATAAATATTAAACGCGCAAGCCCCTCACGCACTACAGCAAGGTAATTTAAGTATAATTTAACATTTAATCAGTGATAAGTATAAGCATAAGAGTAATCACAAGATAAATCGTTTCATCATCAGTTTCTCCGATACATAACTCCTTTACATATTTCACAATCATTTGTTTCCCTTACTACGGAATAGAAATGAGCTTGATGCTTACTCAGAATTTATCATGCATACAAGTGGGCAGGTTGATAAATTATGGAATTTAATACAAGTATGATCAGTCAGTCATCGTTTCTCCGTTTAACAAAAATTAAAACTGATAGTAACTGGTTGGTGATTAAAATTATTTGTAATTAAAAAATTTGGGTACTTGTTAAAATTGAAATTGTTAATCGTCAACTTAAACCGAAACGTTGTATAAACTTCAAAATGTTGATGACTGTTTTCAATAAAATGTGTGTTAGTCTTAAAAAAAATTAATTAAATCGAACTTTTGATCTAAGTTAAATCTTGATTATCATCATGACACCAGTCTTCGAATACTTAAGAAGAAGACGGGTACCAGTTTTCAATCACTTATATTCTTTTAAAAACATATTTTATTTATACTTTTAATAATTTCTGTTTCTTAAATTAAGAAGTAGATTTTGATTGTTATAAAACGAGTGAACACTAAATCGAATTACTAAAAGTGTTCGAAAATGCATTGACGGTAATTTTAATTATCATGCACTTATTAGCTGTTCTTATTGCTTTTTAATTAACAATTTAGATACACTGCGAAAATAAATAACATATGAAATGTTCTACTCTGATGATTAATTTTACTTCCCACCTAATTGCTGTGCATAATTGGAATGCATACGGTACACTTCACAGTATAGGTACAGTAATGTTCAAGTATCTAATTATGTGATCATCAGATTGAAAGCTAAACTATGCAAACTGTAAGAGTGATTAGTAACACCCCACGTAAAGTACGCATGCAAACCCAACAAGTAGCCCTGGAAATACGAGCAATAGCATGTCTCGTAACAGTCTAGAACAATTTATGGTCGACGAATAGAGATCAATATAACAAGTGGAATCTAAATACAAATCTTACCATGATACTTTTACAACTATTATGCATATTCATGAGATTCAGATGAAGCAGAAGTGCTGTTGGAATCAGTTATCTAAGGCCTGTTTCAAATAAATCTAGGCATTTGTTAGAAAGGATGATGCAGAATGGAATGATTTATGGATTAATAAATTACTTAAACTACTGCTACTAAATGTTTCTGAGCAGGACTACATCATCAGTGACTACTGCTTATTGTTAAATCAATGATTTTAAATAGGGTAATTAAATTATGAAACAAACCATATAAAAATCATTGTACCCATGGAAATAATTAATAAAGTGACTTTATCGATCATCATGGAACCAATGAAGTGATGAATAAAACGCAATTTGTTTAAAAACCATTTATTGCGCGTCGTTTTGAAGGCGTATAAACGTATGCCTTTCTCTTCAGACTCAACTGGAATATTTTAAAATTCTTTTAAAAAAAAACAATTAAAAATAAATAATTAATTTAAACACAAAAGTCTTAAGCATTTTAGTGATCCAATGCCAATGTTTTAATATTATTTATCGAACGTCATGGAACCAATGAAATGATGAATAAACGCAATTTGTTTAAAAAAACATTTATTGCGCGACGTTCCGAAGGCCTATATTACTCCTTAGAAATAGGATACATATTTATAGCATTCGGCATCTTATTTTCTTGCAAAAATGAATTATGAATATATCTCTTAAAAGAAAATTGAAAGTACAGCTGCTGTACATATTAACGAGTTAATAATATTGTTAACCGAACTTGTTATGAAAGTCCAGTTTAATGATGTCATTAGTCGTGTATTCTTCATTGCTCCAGCTCTGAATGCAGGATTACCAGTTGCAGAGACATTAGTAGTTAAAGGCGTGAGAGTGGATGAGTGAGGGAGGGCGAGCAGGTTTAACAATCTCGATTCTAGCGGTTGGCATTTACGACAAATGGACTGTGCCCTCTCATTAAAACGTTAACGACGTGACTTTCGACGAGAGCGCTCACTTTCCTTCAACGACCCTTTTTTCACTTCCTCCCCCATTGCGAAAATGAAATAAGAAGGAAATACGAGCGGGCTGAATCTGTGTGTACGTTAATTCGAGAACAGAGAAGCTTCTTCAAAAGCCAAAGAAGCGGCTAAAGCACTTTTCAGCTTTACGTCAAAATACACGGGTTATGACTGTAAAGAGAACATTAGGAACGATATCGATAATCGCCTTCAAAGGATAATACAAAAGGCAGATTAGCTAGGATTAATATTGTGGTACTGAATCGATCAGTGTTTCTAAATCCAATGTTAATCAATATTAAAAAGCATTGAGTCCAGTTTTCGCAAACATCCTTACCCAATCTGTATATTCAAGGATTTAAATTCTAGAGTGTATAAAGTAATATAAGATCTTATCTAAGCAGTGGCAAATCAATTTGTGATCAACAACTTACAAACAAGTTTAATATTTTACTTATAAAGCAAATAAATATATAGTATAATTTTATCAAGTATTCACTTCTTTAATCTATTTCTGAATTAGCACTGTATTGTTAATTAAATTAACTACTCAGCTAAATTACTAATGCTTATCGGATAACAAACTTCGAGTGCATCTGGTTCTTGATTCTCCCATAACTTAGTTCAAGTTGTATAATGCAGATAAACATAATAAGATAACTATTGCGATACTCATTATTACAGAAACTGTTATGTGATCAGAAAGAACTTATCGTAAACTTTATGATATTTTTATAAGTATTTCCTACGGGAATTTAGAAAGTTTACTTTACCAATAATGATATAAAAGCCAAGTTACACACCAGCGAAACAAAAAGCTTCAAAGAAATTTGATAGTTCGGCAAACATAACTTTCCCACGTCTAGGAAGAACATTTTTCTTGCGAAAATATCAAATTTAAAGTTGAAAATCGTTTGATTTTAGATTTTACCAATGTATGATCGAGTTACACATGAGTTCATACGTGAATTTCCGATATCTGAAAAATATCCACTTACTCAGGAAGAGGGAGGCAAGAAAAATTCTTCCACGTGATTTATTTTTATGATTTTTTTCTAGGGTGTAGCTAAGAAAACCCATTTCAATTTGCCAGGGCGCTATCAGCAATCAGTCCTGCAAAATAGGAAAGTCGAGTTCAAAGACTGTCCTGTAAACATTCCAATATCGAATTTTCATGAGAACTGAATGTACAAGCATAAAACGGGAGAAAAATATTTTTCACTCTCACTGTCTTATTTGTAGCTTACAAATTTATCGGCAAAGCGTGCGCTCAAAATGCAGAAGGAACTGTACGCGGTATTAAACCGGAAATACTATGATTTGCAGTTTCGCAGACGTCAGCGATAAAGTATGACTGAAGTTCCCTGCAAGGGCTGTGACTCCCAACGAGATAGATATCGTCGCTATATCTTAAATAGCGATGCATATCAAAATTAAAATGTTTATGAGGCAGTACTCCATTTCATCGCGTAAGGACGTAAGAGGCTTATGGCCGGTGTAATTTATATGCGGCGTCTGTTTTGACATTCTGAATGATCGTAAAAAAGTCGTCACCTCCATATCCCCTTTAAGTTGCCTTATTCTTGCAAATACCTAAGTGTTCTTTTTTTAAGGGAAAAAATTATTTATTGTAAAATATTGTGATTTATTCTTTTTTGCGCTCATGGGATTAAAAACGGAATCAACAAAAATATTTAAATCGAATCAAGAAAAAGAAATGAAACAGTGAAAAATAATTTCTTTTTAGAGATTAAAATTGCTTAGTAAAAAAAGAAGAAAAAGAAATATTAAACGACATTCAGAAAAATTAAACAGAAAGTTTATTTCTGTTATCGATAGATGTAAATTATAATTATTTCAAAAAATTATATAATACTCGCGCCTTATTTAAGGAATAAATTATTATAGTACTTTTCTTTGTACCTAACATCAAAAAATTCAATCAGAAAAATTAAAGGAATGACTGAAGCTCTACTTTGTAGACAGTGTCGTTAAGAAAGATAAAGTAGATTCTTTACAGTTCCATGCGGGTGCCAGACATAAAATTAGAAAAAATTCAAAACTTAGACTGACGTTTTTATGGTATATCAAATTGAGATAATTCAGTGGAATTAGTTAAGTTTAATGCTAAAGTAAATGTCCCGAGTAAGATGCAGCCATTACGAAAATTTTATAAAAGATGATTTATAATTTTCAACTCTTTCTTAAAATTGCACAACTTTTTTCCTTGTTAAAATGAGTTTATAAATATTTTTTTTTCTTCAAATTAAGGGGGGTTTACACCGATAATTTTTTTTATGTTAATTCACCTAAAACAAAAAAAAATATAATAATTAGTTAAATTTCCACATAATATTCTAAAAGTATATTGAATTGCTGACAAAATGAGCTCCAGTAGAAGCCTCTATGCCCATTTTGTCTTATGTTGTGTCAGTTTCAAAAATTTGGCTTTGACGTAACCTACAGGTTTAACGGATTGATCAATTTTTATGTAATTGGTCCTAAATTGTTTGTAATTGATGTCATTATGGTGTGAAGAGTTGTATAGATTAAAATTTTATTATTTAATCAAAAAATTTTAATCTATACAACTCTTCACGCCATAATGACATCAATTAAATTTTTATAGGATTAATGAAATAGCAAATTAAAGTAAAATTCCTCTACAATCAAATTTCAATCTTCTTCATTCAAACAGAATCGAACGAAACAGATTTTATTCTTCATTCAAGAAGAAAAAATTTACGTGCCCAAACAAAATTATTTTCTTCGCACCTGATAAACCGCGTGT
This sequence comes from Megastigmus dorsalis, assembly GCA_900490025.1. Lineage (NCBI taxonomy): Eukaryota > Metazoa > Arthropoda > Insecta > Hymenoptera > Megastigmidae > Megastigmus > Megastigmus dorsalis. Next base: position 22,354 of record UELU01141593.1, read on the forward strand.
GAAAGGACTTCAATTTTCTTTAGAAGGGAAATTAGTTACTGCTTCACGGAATAAGCTTTATCTACTTACAGGAAAAAGATTTTGTCTTTCAGAAAATAAATTTAATTTTAAAGTCAAACGCTCTTTTATTCGAGCGGGGGATACCTTTTGTAGAATTTATTTACTTGCAGTAAGAAGATTTCATTTTACAGCAAGCACGTAATCTTTTTGCCGGCCGTATGTTGGTTTAGAAGGAATAGGTTTTTCTGCTAGAGACAAGAAAACCATAATTTAGAAAGGAGAACCCGGTTTCTCGCTTCAAGCAGATTTTATCTTGCCCTACGTAGATATCTGTCAAGCAGATTATTCCTCTTGCGCGCAGTATCCATTTTTCTCAGTGATATAGTTAAAAAAAGTACCGTATTAGAGTTTAATGAAAATGCATTTGAAAATTATGCATAAAATTTAAAATTATGTATAAATTTAATATTATGATTTGATCACTATTTAATTGAAACAAAACAAGATTCAAACAACTTTTAAGGTAATTAATTTTGGTATCTCTATTTTGATGAAGTATTAGAAACATTTTTTTCTTATTTCTTCATAAAGCATCTAATCTAATATCTATTTTACATATCTGACACTTAAAAACATTAATACCTTAATACATCTTTCAAGTCACGTGGATTCATAGCAATGCCAATAAAACCACGCACTCTTGTTTAAATAAATCGGAATGTCAATCAGAATTAGTGGCACTAATTTCTTGACTTTTCAGATTAGTGGCGCGCCTGTGGATATCCCCCAACATGAATACCTGAAACGAGGTCTCGACTTTTCGGCAACTAAGCGGAGGGATCCGAAATCACCGATGCTACAAATCTTGCGGATCATCGCAGGCCAGCCTGTAATTATGCCGATAAAAAAGGAGAAAGAATGTAAGAGAGGGCGAGGGATGACAAAGCTAAGGAGATAGAGGAGATAAAAGGAGTGGGGGAGATCGCGTCAAGAAGGAGGAAAGGAATGAAGGCAGTGAAGCGCATGAGGGTGGCAGATCAATATAGGCAGATCGGCTGGATTTCGAAAAGGCGTACCCCTCGATTACCAAAAAGGAGTAATGGTTCATTCCTGCCCATCAAATCCAGCAGTCCGTCTTCCCTCTCTCTATCCCTCTTAATTGTTCGTCTCTCATTCTCCCCATTTTCTATCTCCTCTTTTCTGCCTTAGCGGTGCGCCACCCTATCTTTCGCTCGATTTTTCCTCTCTCTCTTCTACCTTTCTCCCCTTTCTCTCTTTTTGTGCTTCGTCCGGTCTCGTTAGTTTATCTTGCTTTCTCTCTCTCGCTAACCAATCCCCTTATCTATGAGCGTCGTGTTGCTTCCACTATTTATTTAGGAAGTGACTGTACGTCGAGATCGAGTCTCATTTCACTTTTCTCAAATCTTATTTTATTTATGCTTTCTGCCCTCATTCTTGTCCCTTCGCTCGTCTATCGACGTGACCGCACTGAGGATTTATTTTCTCTTTTGACGTTATTTTTTCGTTTATCCATTATGAATATATGCGCAGGGATGTCACAGGAATTTGTTATGTTTCTGCATCGGATGCATTAGCTTTTCGGGAAGGGGGAGAAAAGTTTAGTCGAGTTTGAGAGCGAAAGTGGAATTACAGAAAACATGTATTATGAAAGATGTGTTTATTGGACTTGGATTACGATTCGAACAAAACGAAGTTTTTGCGAACACGTTTTGGCCCACGAAAAATACGCCCCACTTTGTATTTATCTTGTAAATACGGAAACGAAGATTAGATTAATGTAATGAGTTATATAAGTATATCGAGCCGAGTGACATCAATCTTTCGGATTTAAAATTCATTAAAATGTGTAATGTAATAAAAATAATATTTTTTATATTTATTTATTTAAAAAATACGATCTATCCGCAGATAATAAAATTTTGAATTTTATTATTCTGAAAATAATTTCATTTATTATAGTTTTTGTGAATGAATTTTATCCTATAACATTTAAAATAAAAAATATATATATAAACGGAAATTCATGTCATATTAAAACATGATACATTTTTATTCTTTAGAAAGTTAATCTAGAATTTGAATTATTAAGATGTTGAAACATCCTTTAAAGATAAAGATGGAAAAGAATCCTGGCGAACCAATATTAACGAACATTTAATTAAAGGATCGACAAGAAGGCAATAATCGTATGTTACTCACAGGAAAAACAGGTATTCAAAAAGTTGCGTTTCGCGCATGGCGCGGTAAGAAATATAGTTCGACACATATTCACTAGGAAAAACCGTTGCCCATTACTTGGCACATTTTTTTTTAAATTTAAATTATTGTTCCAATATGTAACTAATATATAATTCATAAATTTAACAGTACATACATTGTTCTTGCCAAAAATTAATATTTCCAGTATGGTGTTTAGGTTAATTGATTTTACACGAAATATAAGGTCAAAAGGGAATCGAGGCTATAATTTGTAATATAAGTCGTTCTTTACATTGAGGCAAATTAATCTGTCAATTTGAATAAGAGTATTTAAATGCTACTTAGCTGCGCAGTGTTTACACAGATAAAGTTAATCATATTTTGTATTTCAAATTTTAGTCCGGCAAGCCAAAGTCGATCATGAATGTAATTTCAAAACTGCAAATTCAATCATTTGAATTGGGACAGATTAGTCGGCGATTAATTAAAACATCGTTAAAAATCGATCAATTAAAACATTGTCTGCTACTTCAAATAAATCTATGGTGAAAATATCATTAGCTTGGAGATTTTTAAATGTTTTTTATATTTTGTCCGTTCAAATCTAATCTACATCAACACACGATTGAATACTATATTATTTTACGTAGCAAGTTTAATGCCAGATCTTTAATTTCACAATTAATATGCTGATTAAACTTCAAATGTTACGAAAATTTTCCATCAAAATTTTCCATTAAAATCTGCCATGAATTAAAATTTCTTAAATTCCACTCTGATTGATCGATATTAACTTTCGGTCGGACAATCAAGCTCGAAAGTTTCAAAGCGCAAACAAAAGTTTATTTTGAAATGAAAAAAAAGCGAGTGAAAGAAAAATATCGCTCTCATACTGTACTGTTCCGCGATGATCCGTAGATTTGTCAACTTTTTACATATGCACGCTGCGCGTATAGGGGCAAACATTTGATGTGCTCGGGAACAGCAAGAGGTCAATTGGGTACACGCCCTCTACGAAAACAATCGCTAATAGATTAATCCCACCTACAGGGAACTAGAAGGAGGGTAGAAGAGCTCTATATGGACACTTCATAATTCTCAAGGCATTTCAGCAGGAAGAACATTTTCTATCCATCACGTCACTTATTTCCCGGTCAATAAATCGACACACTCGCCTGACAAGTTCGGAAACAAGTTATAGCAAATATTGACGCAGCCAGAATGAGAACCAGAGAGAGAGAGTGAGAGAGAGAGAACGCGTTCTCCTTCGCTTCACTGAATCGTCGAAGCCTGTTTTTGTTTAGCCGACGAATAGGAACTTGCGTATGTATTCCACTTTCGTTGGGCAAAATCGATGAAGTGTATACACATAACGTCGTGTCGAGGTGGACATAAAAACAAAAAAGGAAAGAGCGAGAGGGGATAAAGCACGTTGATCAAGCGAGAATAGCGGAAAAATTCGTGGGCGGGTTGGTCGTCGAAATCGTGTCCTTCCATATATTCGGTCAAAGCTGATTTCGCAGGCAAAGGATCGCGGCGAGATCAGGTTTAGGTATAGCACACGCAGTATATATATATACATATATACATGTAAGCTACACGCAGGCCCCTCTAGGGAACTAAATACTCATCACTATTGCCGCTGCCACTGCTGACGCTGCTATTGCTGCTGCTGTTGCTGCTGCTATTGCGTCGCAATCGCACTCTATATATACACACCGAATTCGCTCGATACGTACCTGAAACAAAAGAGATATCGCAATTGTTAGTGAAGCCGTTCGGTATATAAGCCTGGCTGAAGTAGTAGGAATGGCGTTAATTTGTCGATAACAATCGCGAATGCGAGGCAGGGGAAAGTGGGGGTGGCAGAGGACAGACTGAGTGAGAGAGAAATAGAGAGAGGACGCGAGTTTGAATTATTATCGATCTCTCATTCGAAGGAGCATACTCGATTCGTTGTACTGTATATGTGCACATGTTGTAGGTCACCCAATGTGCATGTGAAAGAGGAGAATCTGTTCTCTCTCTCTCTCTCTCTCTCTCTATCTCTCTCTCTCTCTCGCTCTGAGCGCTGCTGCCTCTCCAGCGCGTCATCTGGTTGCCATGGACGTGTACGAGAGTGGGTATATACATCCCGTATACGCGCAATTTTCAATATCGTCCGTGACACTTTTTTTTTAGCGGCTCAGCTAAATATTGCACGGCACACTCCACGTAATTGAATTCATTAATCAGCGGTGTTTGGAACGCCACCGCAGGATCGACATGCTGACTTATTCGTAAGCAATGTGGAGTTGCAGGGGTCTGCGGGGATGCCTATAAGTGCCTGGAGCTTTGAAGGTTTTGTTTAATATTTCTTTTAGGCTGCTGGCTTGTACTCTGCTCTCGCGTCTTGAAAGGTGGATAGAAGTTGGGATAATTGAAGATAACATGTGTTAGGAGCTTTTTGTTGGAAACGACAGTTCTTTTGTTTGTTTTGTTAAGCACAGTGTATGGTTCATGTGTAAGGGAAAAAAAATTGGTTGTACGAGGCAAAAAAGTGAATATTTCACTGGACTGACGGAAACAAAGCGGAAAAATACACAGCGGAATTGTGCGCCTTTTTTGTTTGGGTAAAAAGATAAAATTGAAATTATGAACATTTTAACCGTAAATAGTGATTGCATGCTTTTCATGTTCTAAATCAGATATAAGTGTATCGATGTGTTATATCTATTAAATGCATTTTAAAATCTATAGTGCGATTTCACAAATATATTATATTATTATTTAAACTTGATATTTATTTCAATATTGGCAGGTATAGGTTCAATAGCTTCGTGAATATTAATTGAAACATCGCTCGTGTAAAGAGATAATTCAAAGTATCCCATTTCAATGCTTAATTAATTAAAAAGAAATTTCGCAGAATATACAGCATCTCTATCACCATGTTCTCAGATGCAACCAGCCGCGATATTTAGTTGCTACGTCTTAGCGGTGACAAACAGACTGGCATGAAAGTCCAGCTTAAAATCGAGGGACATCGTTGGTCACGACTTCGGCTCAACTAGATGGCAATAGAAAACGCGCTAATCGACAGCACAAACCTATGCATGCGCTACATGTGCGGTAAAACCTATATGAGTTGCGAAAGACTGAGTCAAAATTCATAGTCACGAAATAGACTTGAGACGAATTCGAAAAGCCAATTGTCATTGTCGCTCTCACATGTTTTCTTATGCGAGACGAATTCGAAAAGCCAATTGTCATTGTCGCTCTCACATGTTTTCTTATGCGAGACGCATTCTGAAGAGCTTCTTAAATCTGAAAGGACTATAAAACGAGAGAGAAGACAATCCTGAATGACCGTACGAAAACAATCCGCTTCCGGATCGCTACTATGCAATGTCGTGCTGAGCATTTTTTTGTACGTCTATGTTTTGTATCTCTATTTCGAACATAGAGGAACATTTTTTAATAATACAGTACTAGTACTATTTCTAACTAGTTTAGTAAATTGAACTAATTAAACATATCGGCCACTCTTGTCAAGATCCATGTAATAATTAAGTATAATTAAAGTTCATTAGATATAATATACCTATGTATATTGAGATTGGCGATAGAAAGGAAAATATTTTTACTTGTGTCGCACTGTGTACTGGTTTATACTACTTACAATCATCTCTGAGATACAATATACTTTGATCCCTCAAAAATCAATAGTATAAATTCATACATAATTCATAAATAGATTGAACACAATTTTTTCAACGTTCTCATCAAGTAAGGAGGTCACGTTTTTTTTCCAATTGCAATACTCTTTAAAATTCTAATAACGATGATGTAGAGTTTGTAGATATATTATATTTTTTCATGCGACATTAAAAATATTACAAGGTTGGTCCACGATTAAAAAGAGACGTAAAATATCAGATATAATCAAGAAGAAAAAGTAGCGGTTCAGTAAGACAAAGTTAGTTTCTTGCAAATACCAAATAAGGCAGCCAAAAGAAAGGAAAGACAAAAGTTTCAATCTACTCCTCCTCGGTGCAAATCCGTACGCCAGCTCATTCTCTCTCCGAGTCTCTCCGAAATTCCAGTTTCAGCGGATCAAGCAGCCCTCGCTGAGAGGAGAAAGCACACACACCCATGCACCCACAGAAATATACGCACTACAGGGCCGTTGCCTACGCGGCGAGTATAGCAGCCGAGGAAAGGTCGGGTAGTGCGCAGCGGGTGCGATTGTGTGCGCGTACGAGGCGGAACGATTGTCTGCGCTCGTGCACTCATCGGCGGTGCGGCGGGCGGTCATACATCGTCTCTCACGAATAATGTGTGCATGTGCGGACAGAGAAGAGAAAGAGAGAGAGAGAGAGAGAGAGAGAGAGAGAGAGAGAGAAGATTCGTGTTGCTGCTGCGAAGCCACCAATTTCACGTGTCGTCGAGAACCTACGCTGCCGGAATACCGGGACGGGGATGTGGTGGTAGCAGCAGCAACAGCAGCAGTCGACAAACGTATTGCCTACGCGTGGGATGTAGCGGCCGACAGGAGCAAGGGATGCAAAAGCTCACCAAGGCGAGGCGCAGTAGCAGCAGCAGCCGCCGGATTGCCAAGAGTCACGGGAGCAAGAGTTGCGCGCGCGCACCAGCCCGAGATTTCCTCGAGGGCATAGAATCCTCCCAAGCTGAAAAATTGCACGTTGAGAATTGCTTTTTATCTTTCTTTTTCTTTCAAATCTTTCTGATTTGCCTCAGAGCTGGTAGTTAGTTCGATAAGTGCTCTGGATCGCATTGAACCACCTTACTCGGCGGGGCTGAGATTTTCGGGACCCCGATTTCGCGGAATTTCATAATGCATGAGCTTATGAAAAATGTCATCGTGCTTATGACGTACGCGTGCGTGGGAGGTCGCATACTTTTTCTGAATACATTTTATGCTTCGCGAAAGTCGCATTCTTGCGTTTTTAAGAAGTGCTATGAAATTCCGTCTCGGCAAGTGCACTACAAGAACAATAAATTTTTATAAACAATGCTGGTAAATATTATATGTAATATATCTCTTTATTATGCCGCCTTTCGAAAAGATAAATGATGCGACTCGCGATAAATTTGCGGAACAATGCGATGGCATTATAAAAATAATACTCCGGTGCAGATTCATCGCTGCATTGGACATATTAATTGAAATTCTCATAAAGGTTTGATTAACTGTCTGGAATTTTTATCACTGACCCAGTCATTGCGATTCGTGGTATTTTTAATTTTGCGACTTTTTCTAGATTTTGAGCTTTAAAATGTGAAAAATATATGTGCTGAATTAATTTTATTTTAAAAAAGCAGTTAAAACGGTTTCGTTTTATACTTATTAAACTTGCAGGAAATAGGAAAAAAGGTTAGTACATCAAAAGAATCCTACGTAAATCTCTCGTACAAAAAAATTATATTTTGTTTGCGCATGTATGGCAGCATTATTTTTTTTGAATGTTAAAAAAAGGAATACTCAAATATTTATTTTGACAACTTATACTTTATATATAGTTTCGCAACTTTTATTTGAAATAAAATAGTTCCAGAGCTTTAAAATTTTATTACCTTGGTTGTAAGTTTCTATAAATATGTATTTGAAACTACAAAAGTCAATACAAAAAGTATAGATATCGATCCTTAGTTCCGAATAAAAACCGGATTTTAGTGCCTTTCATGCCTGTTACCAACACACTCTAACAACACGAGTATTCGAAAATCTCATTTGAATGATAATGAGTCTTGAAAGTCGTAAAACCGTATTCTCGATCCTCAATTCAATTAGTTTCTCGATAATTTCATGCCCTTCTGTCCAGCCTTTTTTTCCCCTTGCCCATAGTCAACGAGGCCGGGGAGCCTGCGCGACCCACGAAATCCGGGGATCTTGTCGTTTCACGTTTTACCGATATTACTAGCCGAGAGATTTCTGTCCAATTACGCGTCGGGACAATCAATTAACGGACCTTTGCTCGGTAAGGCCGGGCGAAGAGTTGACGGGAATCCAGCTTGGCTCGGCGCTTGATACCACTACATGCAGGTGAACTCTAAGTACGAGTCAATTGCCATTGTAGTACACGTCGGCTGCTCGCGCGGTCACCCCGAAGGACATTCGGATCTTTGGGAATTGTGGTTAACAATTGATTTGAAGCGGGAATTTCTCGTGCTGCTGCTGACCCCTCTAATTTAGACAACGTGGAGAGCCTGCGAGCAGAGGTCAAAAAAGACGAAATATCCCGCACGGTTTTATTTCGTTTTTGTTCGCGTATATTCATTCTTTCCTGGTTGAATTTTATGCCTTTTTTTGTGGTAACCTTTACTACTTTATTTGTGCGTGTGCAAATGAAATGATTTGTTTATATTTCTGATAGTGTAAAACTTCAGAAAAATCTAATCTAATAAAATACAGAAATTTAGTATAAAATAAGCTTCATTTGCTAAAAATTGTCATTTATTAGTAATACTTTTTTGGGTAACTTACGCGCTTTGTTATTTAAGTACATACATACAAAGTGAATATAAATATATACAATCGTATAATATTAAGCAATTTGATCAGTTTCTGACTTTTAATCGTTACATTTTTTACTTTTTAATTTATTTTCAACGTATAAACATGTATACATATAAAAGTAGATTTATGTAACTGTCATACCATCGCTTAATGTAGAATTTTTTTCTGCCTCCACGTCCAATTTTTTCGGATATTCCCCGGACATCGAGATTTTTACGTATCTCATTATATTTTTCATCATTCTGTGTTTAATAATAACTGCATGCAATCTAAGTATTAAACCTATACAGTGTATATGTATATTCCATGAACAAATTTCATATAATAATTATAGTATAGAATTTTAAATCGATATTACTTGCATATAATCTGTGTCAATAAAGCCTAGTAGTAATATCTTAAATAATCTTAAATAGAAGAAACAAGAAGAAAATTAATCTTAAGCAGAAAGTGACCTGTATCAGTTTTCGTGTCGCCATATTTTATACTCCTTGGTGCAGCAGCAATGTATTAATCTCGATATGAAGTTGAAGCTCGCCATTCATCGGATCCTTAACAATTTTAACAATGGAGAACTTGAACAAAAGAGCTTGCAATGCTCGTGGAATTTGAGAAAATGCGAGAGTTGGACGGCGAACGGATATCTTTTGAGAGTACGGTAGCTTTCGCCAAAGATTATATATTACAGACCAGTAACTTATTGAAAAGTATGACTGAATTTTTCTGCCAAAACTATCACTGGTAATGCAAAATAACCTCACATTCATAACGCTCAGTGTATTCTAAAGCTTCTTTGCTTCACAAAGAAGATCTTAAATTTAAAGCTTTAATCTCGCAGTTAGTCTTCGCTCAAAGCCCATACTTTCACAACTCGAAGAACAAAATGATTATAAAGCATTGAGAACTGAAGAATGGAAAAATTCGGTACGTATTCTTTTGCTCGTATTTAGAAAAGTGGTGAGAAAATTTTCTTTTCCTACTCGCAAAATCCAGAAATTGAAAAATTTCAATCCATTAAAAAGTTGTTTCTAGAGCAATTGCGAATCTGCTGAATTTCAAGAAACGCAATGAAAGTTAGGGAAAAGTTATTGCTAAAAATTTAACGTCATTGTCGGAAGTTAAAATGCGGTAATCAAATTTCCAGAAAATGTGTTAAACTTAGTTTTAGTGATATTATTATTACAAGTAATTTTTTTAACAGCATTTATTATAGATTTAGGTAATAAATCATGGAGTATTTTTATTTATTTAACCCAGGTTACATAATACTATGTAACATGATACACACAAACTAATTAGTATAAAATCCAATTATTTTAGCTTTTAAAGTAACTTACGAACTCTAAATGGCTAAGGAATTAACAACAGGAAAATATATGAGAATACGCAATGTCAAGATGAACTTGAATAATGGAAGAAAAATAAAGATTTAAGTTGCATTCTGTAAAGAAAGCAATCTTCTGACCCACAGTAGATGTAGACAGATATGGAAGAGTGCGCTCGTAAAAGAGGAAAAATGAGGAGAGTGAGAAAAGAGAGTTACAGGTTAACGGAATTTCGAAATTTCGCTACCGTATCGACGTTTGACTTTGTCTCCAATCTTGCGCTACCTCTTAGCCTTTGCTTAGTACTTTCGAGCCTTTTTACCTTCCTCGTTCTACAAATAATCAAAGGCAGAGAGAAAAATATGAAAAAATAAAGAAAGATGTTTCGGAGAAGGAGGCAGGAATACATACAAGCAAGCGGACGGAGAGAGAGGGTGAACAAAAACATTAGAGCGTCAATGTTAGAAATACATTGAGCACGATGTCCACGGAGGACATTCAAATTATGGAGAAAAGAATTTGGCAAAGATGCATTTCCTCGTACAAAGGAATATTGTACAATCGAGAATGAAGATATTTTGTAATTTTCTTCTAACCAATAAAGTTATTAGAGACACCATATCTAAAAAATATATCTCTATAAATTAACTCGAACTGTTTTTCAACTCACCAATCAATCCTCATTAATTGTGAACTAGTCAACATTTTTCAGCGAGCCGTATATTTCCAATTATAAAAGCAAAGTTACTGATATTGCCATCGATTCAAATTCGGCAATTTTACGATTAAAAGTTGTGAAAGTAACGCGAAAGTCAAGATAATTTATGTAATAATTTGAAATTATTGGATCAATAGAAGAGCACGAGCGGTCGTAAAAGGACGAAGGTTATCGATAAAACGAATTTGGTACTCGGCCCATTCAGCGCGCGAATTCCACGGCTGAAAGTCCCGACCGTAGATAAAAGACAAGGAGAGCGAGGCTCGGCAATTATTTCATGGAATTCGGTTATTGTGCGCCGGTAGCGGCGTTGGAAACCTGAGATTTTAACATGGTCTTTAGCGATCATTATCGTTACCGAGCGGGACAAAGAGTAAAAATGTTGAGAGTTTTGAGAGAGGTAGAAGGTAGGAACGCGGGAAAATTGCTTCGATAAATTGCGTCATACGTTCTCTGCAGCTTTTAGAAGCTCTTATCGCCTGCCTATTAATCTTACACAATTTTTCAATAATTTTTATGCGGGCAAAATCCTTTATTCATAAGCTAAATATTGAACAAGCTGCAGCTTCAGTTTTAATCGCTCGGTCTGAAACAAATAACCTTGCGTTACGCTATGGTCGACATTGACTTGTGGTTTAGCATAGGCCAGTATGTGAAGGGTTGACCTCGCTTGAAATGTACCTCTTTAGCAAGGAATGTAACACCACGCCGCAGGAAGATCTGCGTAATGTAACTGCCACGGGAGATCTGTACGAAAGCCATGCAGGCCGACCAACGCAAGGAATATATGCACAGTCTGCATTTTTAATGTTGCATGCTGAATGTACCGTAAAATGAATTTTTCTTTCTGTTACAGAATTTCTGTTAAAAATTTTCAGCGCGACAAAAAATTTGCTCAGGTAACGTGCTATTTAATTTCACATCGACTTACGGAATAATAAAAAAAGGTTTATTTTTACTTACGAGACGTCTATGAGGTACGTATTAATGATAATATAATATATAGTATGGTAGGATTTTTTTTAATATAGATGCTCAATATTTTAATAATAAATAAATAGTACAAATATGCATTGAATGTATACTATAAACATTATCATTTCTCATCTGGTTAACGGTTCTGCTATAGCCGGAAAGATTCCTATTTTGACGGTTCGTACATTTAACAAAATCTATAAATATAGAGATTAATTTTTGTGAAAAACTCATTGTTACCTTCTCGGTAATGATGTGATCACATTGTGATCACAACAATTACATTGTTCAAGTTTGATGAAATCGCATCTACAATTAACAACAATTTTTATCCCAAAAATTTTCGACGTCAAAAATCTCTGTGAATTGTGGATAGGATTTCATAAAACTTGAACCATTGAATCTTTATCTTTATATACTTCATTAAATGTACTAATTGGTAAGACTAGGAATCATTTCGACTATAGCGTATCCTCTTAAGCTTGTAAACAGCTAAGCAATTACACAAAATAGATTACTTAATAAAAACAGATAGCTTGTAAGCATCGCCAGATAATATATAGGCTATATTTATCATTCTACACTTAAAGTTTTAATTTAGTAAAATATTTTCTTAAATATATTAAATTCTTGAATTAATGTCAATTTGTCATCAGTCTGCGATAAAATTATATTTAATTGGCACGGATCTGTGTACTTAAAAACATTTCATACAGAATGAAGGAATTTATTTTATTTTCTAGAAAAATCGAATTAATACACAATTTTTTTTTGTAATTCGATTACAAACTCTGCTGACAATTTGAACAATTGTAAACATTATTTTTTAGTAGCTTGTAAACGTATCTATTTTTAGAACTTGGTTATTTCAATATTTAAGATACAGAATTTAAATATCAGCTTTGAATTTAGAAAACCATCAAAATCTAATCATCATATTCATGATGAATATCTACCATGTAAGCGAACAAAGTTAGGAAGTTTATTTGAAAGTGATCGACAGAATCATCGCTATTATGATTACGTGCATAATCGATTTTCCGCACACCTGAAGCGGATGAAATTTAATAACAACATTACCGCGATACAAAGGATTTTTTGTTTAAAAATTCAAAGATCGTGGGCAACGAGTAAATACAGAAAGTAATGCAAAACTTAGTACACTAATTGTATAAAGTACAAAGGAAACAGGTTCTATTATCGGTACTTTATCCTTGAGCGAGCAGTACGGGCATAGGATAAAGGCGAAATTTCCATTAACTCATGCCTCGAATAACGTTGAGAAAGAGGTGGAAGTAACGTATAGCTGCAAGAAAGAGAGAGCGAGAGAAAGATAGAGGGAGAAAGAGAGAGAGACGCATAAACATTTCAAAGCTCGAGAGCGCATGTGTTGCCGGATTTCATCAATATCTCATGCCGCGGATTACTTGTTAGTCCAACTTTTGAATTCCATTCCCGATCTCTTTGCGCGGTATCCTATATTTTAGACTGGAGGAAGGAATCCTCGAAGCGAGATAAAAAAACATGGGGTCAGAATGCGAAAGAGAGAGGGGGGGGGATGCAGAGAGATAGAGAGAGAGAGAGAGAGCCGAGCAAGAGAGAGGGGGAAGTAACGTGTATATATATATATATATATATATAGAGAGAGAGAGAGAAAGAGAGCTGAGGAAAAAATCAAGCACACACAAACTCGTCGATGTAATATATGTAAATATATATTCGATCGAAGCATCCGTCAACTGCACTTACCGCATTCAGCTAAATCCCACATGCAGCTAATAAATGCAACATTGAATACACTGAAATAAAAGACGAATCATCAAGTGCGGAGATGATCCGACTCCATCTCCCTCTTATTCTTTCTCTGCCTCTCTTGCTCTCGCTCGCTGTGCGTGTGCATCTCTATGGAACTTGTACGCCGAGTTCGTGTTATAGTATAGAGCGCATTGCAATATACGCATGACTTCAAAATTATAGCCAATCCGATAAAACCAATAATCGTAAAGCACCCGGGGATTATGTTTACTGTGCACTGAATCGAGTGAGCGAAATAACGAGAGAGGAACAAAGACAGAGAGAGAGAGAGAGATTCCAGAGCAGCTGCTTATGACTTTCGCGATGCAAACTGAAAATCTTTTGTACTTTTGTTCTGATCTTAGCATCAGCTTCTTTGGCCCCAACAAAATAGATTAACAAATGTGTGCGGTGAATGCTTTTCCCGTGCTTTCATTGGTGGGTGTACGTATTTCATTTAATTAAAATATTTTTATGTTCAAGTGATGTTACTCGAGCAAAATTATAGTATGTAGTAAAAGTACGGCATACAAATTGCCAGATCACTCAGATAAAGATTTTTATGCTAAGTATATATTAATGAATGTGTCGGAAATGTTTTTATGATACAATATTTAGTATTACAATTAAATTAAATACTTGTTTATTTGAAAATTTATATGAATATTTTTAATAGAATTATTAATCTCAAGAATTATAATATTATATAAGTACAACTTTACAAATCTATGCAAACTGGATCTCTAGCCTTTATACTTTACTATTAGAAAATAATAAAATTGATCTTTGAACTTAACTTCAAGACATTAAAAATAAATATTTTCAACAATATGAAATATACAACACAAAGTTTACAACAATTATGTATGAATTTATTAGTTTTTATTAGTAGTGAAAGTTTAAAGATCAAACTATCATAATCTTAAACCTGATCCTCTGCGTTATCTAAGAAGTTTATACAAGCAGTGTAGTAAAACAGTGTTATAAAAACATTAAAAGTGTACTCAAGGCGTTCTTTTGCAACAAAAACCTCTATTAAAATAATACATTAATTATAAGTTTTACAGGTTATAATGTTCAATATTTGTAAAGTACACGGTTACGATCTAAAATAACAAAGAAGCTCGTCTTAAATTATTCAATTTGTTAAATATTTACTTGGATACTCTCAATATTTGTACAGTTAACCCCTTCATTTGGTATTCGAATTTATATGAGCGCACAGCATTAACAATCAACTATTTACCGCTTATTTCACCTTCGGAGTAAATTTGTCACGTTGGCGAAAGTGATGACAAATGGCCCCCATTTAAAGTCATAATAAAAAAGTGAGAAATTATGAATTTAATTATAATTTCCTTGGAATAAAAAGAATGGAGTTCCTCCCGGTATGGATAATTAATCAACTTAATTGTGAAAGAAGTCACGGAACAGAAGAGGCTGAGGATTTTGTGAAAAGTATTCCCGCCCTTTTCCACGGAATAATTCGAGCGAAAAAGGAAGTTCATATAACAATGGAATATCGTCGACAGTTGTGTGAGCACGATTGTGTGAGTCTGTAGAGTACGTGAACAAGCGAAAAGGTCTCGAAGGCGACAGTCACGACTTCCGGTTATTGCGAAGACAGAGAACGACTGGACGGTGTCCTCGTGCAGAAATCACTCTTGAATGTTAATAACGGAAAATCTTTCTGGCGAGTCCATTCCAATCTTTTTCTCCGAATAATCTAGACAATCGAAAGGTGTTGAAATACGTTTTATGTGGATCAATACTATGATATTTGAAGTAAAAGAATATCTAGAAAGCACAAAAGCAACTTAAATACCAAGACACCTGTTCAAGAATTAATATCCTCATAACTTAGATACTTATGTTGGATTCTGAATTATATAAAGGTAAAAGTAAATATTAATGATTCTGAAACTAATTCTTCTGCCTCTTAAAGTTGTAATAATTACTTGCATTATTTTTAATGCACGAATAAAGGGCATAAGTAACAAAATTATAAAATAAATTTAGGTATTTTTAGTTTCTTTTTAATGGAAACATGTTTCTAAAATTGTAAATTGGAACTTTTTCAGATATCCACGATTTAATTTGAAAGTCATATCAATATTCTTTATTCAATTTCAAATATATCAAACTATAGATGAAAGGTGGAAAATTTTTATTTTATGATGAATAAACAAGAATACTTGTATTTTATAATACTGATGAAAGCACTGTTAAAAATTTTTTCCATAATTGATACTAAAAATATACTTTGATTTATCAAACAATCTTTTATTTGTTTTTTAAATATCCATTAATTTTTAGGTCCATATTTATACAATAAAGTTTCGAAAATTATAATTACAAAATTTGTGTCAATATTTGTCACGTATTATAAAAGTTTTCCATAAATATACATTTTGACACAAGTATAAATTTACCATTCATAATTAATAATTAATAGCTTATTGAATATAATAATTTACTATTATTAATACTTAATTAAATTATAATTGTTTTTTTTTTTCATATGAATCAATAAAATCCATTTTGCTGTCATATAAAACTAAAATATCAAGAAATATTGAAAAATATTTTTTTAAGAGTTAAACTCAAAATTATATAAAACGAAGACGTATAAACAAATATATATATATACTTATACGAATATTAATTCTTTCTATAAAGATAAATATTATTATATTTGTTTAATTCGTTTGTTTGCTTATATTTAAAGTGAGACATTATAGCAGTTGCAGTTTATAGAATATGAATTAAGCCAGCTACACTTTTGAAATCGGCTAATGTAATGTCAAACAAAATTTATCATACAAAATAAAAAATTTAATAGCTTGCAAAAGTAGTAAAAAAAGTAACATTTGATTCAGAGGTATGCATTAAATATAAAGAAGAATTGTTTTTTCTGCTTACTGCGCTTTTATATAAAAACAGTTTTAATGAAATGAGGAACAAGCTATAAGTGACTGTAAAACATTTAATTAAAAAATTCTGTTTGAAGAAAAAATAAAAAATTTAATCAAGTTACAAAAATCAATCTACTTGTAAAATAAATTAAATTATATAAATTATTAGTTAGATAGTACAATAATGTTAATTTTTATAATTGAATAAATAATAGTAATTGAGGTTTGGTGCAATTAATAAATTAACTGAATGTTTTAAATTTATGAAATATTATTTATTATAATTTTTCTTCATCTTCTTTCAACATAACAATATTAACATCAATTATGTGACATAAACTTCATACATCTTTAAGTTCTTGAAAAATATTACGACGAATTTGAAAATGAATTCTCATCTCTTCTATTTATTATCTTCAACATAGCAGCTCAAAAAATCTGTACTCTTAACGGGTCCCGGTTACCCTATCGATAACTTATCACTTCCAGAACGGCAAGCAGATTTTCGAAGCCCAGCTCACACTCCGCATTTCGTAAAGTTTTAAGTCTTCTCTTTCCAGATGGGTAGAAAACTGTGGTGCGTAACTGATAAATATTTGCAGCCCAAGGATTTGTGAGAAGATGTTATCTGTCGCGCTCCTCCGTCCTGGTAAAGTTGCTAGTGGTGAGCGAGTCGACGTCGGATTTATCTCCAAAAATGATTAGATGCCAGAGGAAATACGATGTACTTTACGGCCTTCCAACTTCCTTCCCCCTATCGCGAGTCTCCATCCACTGGTAGAACCATGTCGACAGGAAGAAAAAGTTCTATGGCCCGAAAAGTGCCTTGCGAGAAAGCGTCTCCTTCAACATTAAGGTTCGTTCCTCTCACTGTCTTCAAAATTTCGCGCGCTCGCACGTTCCGCAGTGATTTGTAATTCACGTCTCGCTGCAATTTCCCGCGGCCATATGTCTATCTCTCTCTCTCTCCTTCCCTCTTTCTTCCGTATTCTTTCTCACTCGCTCTTTTGCACCCTTTGCTCTCGTGCCCAAGGCGAATCCTTTAAAAAATGTATACCGAAATTAACGAGCGCGACCGGGGTTAACGAGCCTTCTCGCATGCACCGATATCTCCGTCTCTCTCTCTCTCTCCTTTTCTTTCTCTTTCTCTCTCTCCCCCCTCTCTCTCGCGCTTTCGCTCTCTCTTGCTTCAAAACTTTCATCTTTCACTTTTCACTCTTTAGCTTTTTGCACTAATATTTTACAAACCTCGAAATCAATTTCAAATAAGCCCATACACAATTTTTTGTTCGCTTAATTCGTTAAGAGATTAAGTCAAGTCTTTTTTATTAAGGTACATGGATGTAGTTTTTTCTTTAGATAAAGAAAAAAATTGCAAATCGTAAAAACTTTATTGGTCCTGCTCAAGATACGAAACTGTTATTAAATATTCAAGCGTTAGTGATTCATTCAGCCTCATATTTTTAAAGAACATTAGCGAATCAGGCATATGAGAGACACAATTTTCAGGGATTAAGCGGTAAAAAGGAATTTTGTCTATCTTACCGAAAAGGCTTTGAGGAAGACGAGGCACTGTATGATGCCCTCCATAGTATCTCCCGTAAGACAAAATGTACCGGTAAGATGTCGGCCTTTACGACCAATCACCGAACAGAGGCTAGCTTGCACGTAAGCATTTTGCGATCGTGAAGCTGCCGTGAGGGCTGGGTGATGAGGTACCGTGCTCATTAGACGCTCCAGCGAGTCCATGTCTCTTGTCTCGTTGGTTCTTTCTTTTAGCTTTTCTTGGTCGTCAGTACTCCGACGAATGAATCACCAGAACAATGCACTTAAGCAGCTATGAAGGGAAGCGAAGAGTTCCGCCACCGTTCGATCTAAGTCGCATTAACATTCTTTTCTTTCACTTTTTTGTGTCTTATGGAACACTCGAGCACGGCTAAATAGTTACAAGAGTAACTCGGTTAAATGGTTTGCCCTTATTAAGGGATATAGTTTTTCGATGACAAGATTAATCTCTTGGAGATGTCAGTATGACATAAACTATTCTGCGTTATAATTATATCATTCGCCGATTCTAATAATACCTCCAATGTACATTTACTATTGTTCACACTTAACACGTCCCTTTCTATCGTATACAGTTAACAATCCTTACGCTAGAATCGACATTCAAAGAGTACCAGAAATACGGGGCTTTACGCACAAAGACCACTAGCAGGAGCACTCACAATGTCGTCGAGGCCTCGGCCACAACCCCGTTGACGATTTCGAGATTACACCAAATGAGATTCGTTGCACGAACACATGCTTGTCAAGCCCGACGAACGGCATCAAGACAGCAAATACCATTGACAATGTCGTTCAAACACACCACCATCCTATGAGCCGTCCCGTCGAATCTAGTTTCGAGGCATTCGGTCACGTACGAGGCATTCGTCAACGGCAACCAATACCTGTGCCGGTCGTGCTCATGCCGAGGAGGAGCTCCAACAACCCAGCGGCAGCTCCCCACCACTACTTCCGTGCGCATTTCGCTAGTTCCCCGCGCGTTGACCTGACTGGTCCGATGAACGAGAGAAAATGGTCTGATGCATAGAAAGCAGTCGCATGCGCTTGCTGGAGGCTCGCGAGATATCGGGCGGACTTTGAAACTAGGTATTTTTGCAGTAGCGAGTGCACGGCGAGGCGCATGATGCAGCATGAATCGACTCGACGTGCGTTGAATGCATTGTTTTGAACGCGCCGTGAGTCGAAGATGAAGCGATGGCTTCTACGAGATGGAGTAAATCTTTCGCGGCGTTGATGGTGTCGATGAAGATGCTGAGGACGGTGAGGACCCCAGCTTTTGTGGCTCCATTATTGGCGGCGTTGAGTATCGTCTGAGCATATCACAGACCTCGTAGCACAAGAAACAGATACCCAAAATAAGAAATGTATCCATGTCGCTTATTGTTTATTCATAAAAACACTAGAACTACCCCGTGTTATTCGCTAAAACAACTACCCACACATTCCCAAAATTGTCCATCACTTCTCTCATAAATACAATAACCAGACTAGATGAATAATATATATGTCATAGATATCGTGATAAAGCAAGCATCAAAAATAAATAAAACGATCGCTCATACATAAAATATAATCGATTGCGTTTAGTAGTCGAGATGCGCGTTTGTCAATAACATCGGTTATCCACATAGGTTGCGGTATTCGACGGACACTCACGCGTAGCGACACGCTGTTAGTTGTTGTCGATGATGCAGTTGCTCTTGCCGTCGATGATTCTAGTAGCGCACACTACAACAGAAGCAGTGGCGACCGCATATCGATAGTCCACCTTCCAATAAAGGTAGCATTCGCCGGTACAATAGGTCATCTAATATCTGTGAGGCCGATGCAGGAGCGTGAGGGGATATTCGATGTAAATGACGTTGCCACTGATGATTTTCTGGCTTCGCTGACCAGCTTTGACGATTTGGATGATTCTTGCGGGTGAGCACACACTTTAGATGCTCAACGGATTTAGGTACAATGAACGGGTAAAGTGAAGAGGCAGAGGGAGAGAGACATTGAAGTGTACATGAAATGCCTTAGCCGGTGCGCAGGTAATAATGGTTC
Organism: Megastigmus dorsalis; assembly: GCA_900490025.1. NCBI lineage: Eukaryota > Metazoa > Arthropoda > Insecta > Hymenoptera > Megastigmidae > Megastigmus > Megastigmus dorsalis. Next base: position 42,439 of record UELU01141593.1, read on the forward strand.
AGCAGGCGGTGGCGATGACGATGACGGTGATGCGGTGCTAGAGCGGCTGCCTGGTGAGAGTCAAGAAACAAAACAACAAAGGCCATGTGTTCTAGAGTGCAGTCATTGTTGGCCTGATGACGTCGTGAACGCACGAGCCTCGCAACAAAACAGAAGAAGCACTTGCATAACTCGATTGGGAATTATTCGTTCGGCGTAACAATGTCAATTTTGACCGAAGCATTTTATGATCGAGATATCACCACATTACACACAAAGATAAGTAATGTCACTTTCGTACTACGTATATTATGCTGCCGTGTAAGCCTGATTTCTCTCTTCACACTCTCACTAGATCTATGCTGAATGGGTAGAGGAGCCGCAACTAGGTTAGTGAGACTCAACAGATCATAACATACTTCTGCTAATGAGGGGTGGAGAAGCGAAACACGATGACTGCGACAACGAGACACTCTCGCATATAGGTGCACACGTTTCCGCAGAGCAAAAGAAAGCAAGAGGCGTAGCAGTAGGTGAACGCGCGTCACGCGGGAACGTGAAAACGGAACGCTCGCGCAACGGGCCAGCGTATGACTAGCAGATGGGAGCAAACTGCGAGGGTGCGCCAGTTTACCAGCGAAAGAGCGCGAGAGATGCTGGGCGACGGCGCGGCCCGCGGCGCCACCACCCCTGCGCTCACGGGATCTCTCTCTCTCCCTCTCCTTCTGCTCTCTATATGTATCCCTCTCTCTCCCTGTCTCTCTCTCTCCCCCTCTCTCTCTTTCTCTCTCGCTCGCTCGCTCTAGCATCCCACGACCCGTATCCGCCCTATCCCAACAAGCCTCCTCTTCCACACCCCACCCTCTGTACCACCACTACCACCACCTTCTACCCAACACACTACTACTACTACCACTTGTCTCGTGGCGCCTCTGCATCCTTCGTGTCTCGCTCTTATAATTCGTCCTCCTATTGTCTCGCTTCCTCCTTTTGCGTGTGCCACCCCTCGACGAGCGCTGCTTGCTGCCTTTTTCTTCTCTACCTACGCGAATATACTACTGCTCTCTCTCTCTCTCTCTCTCTCTCTTTCTCTTTCTCTTTCTCTCTCTGTCTTGCTCAATCTCTCTACCCCCTCTTCGTTTTAACGATCGCTTCAACACTTAATCTTCTTTTGGTGGCCCTTTTTTCACTTACGTTTTTACGTTTAATGGATACATTGATCTGTTAAACGCTAGCGACTGCCGTACGGCTTTAGTTGGGGCCAAAGATACGGTGGATACCCGATATAAAATTTATTTATGCTTTAGATATGAGATAAAATAAAGTGATTTATGTAGGGTCGGATTTTTTATAGTTTCGATACCGAATATATATATATAATTAAAGAGTGAAACGACTTTACAATATTGATATTTTATCTGCTAACGTGATTTCTCTATCATAATAAAGTAAGGTTCTATAGGATCTTTATTAAATTATAAATATATAAAAAAATTATAATAACTTTAATTGGCACGACCGTTGACTAACAATAGCGGCGTCTGGCTACACTAAATAAATATTCAATCTTAAATAGGTTTTAAGTAGTAAAAATATATAATTTTCCTTGTTTAAAGTTGCTATTTTTTACCTATGATACAGCATCTTACATGACGAACTCAAAACAGTTTTTAACATTAAAAGTATATCAATCGTACAATCTACTTTTTCAATATTGCAACTGTTTATTTCAACTATTTACTGCAATTATTGTTCCGACCAAAGAATACTTTTTTAAAGTATTATAATACCAAAGTATAGCCTTTTCCAGGATAATAGTAGAAAGCCATGTATTTTGGTCGAGATATTTGTCTTGGTGACAACAAGTCATTTAATAAGCACATTGTTACACTTTAAAGGGTCCAAATGCAAATATCAATGGTTTAAAACATTTAGCAATGGAATCCCAAACTTTAATCCAAATTGGCTTTATTGATCCGAAATATGATAATACAAATCGCAGTCCATGATTATCTCAAGTCTCAATTTTCTAAAACTCTCACGAAAGCCAAGAATTAAGCTGTGGCAACGCAGCAAGTAGGCAGAACAGCAGGAGGAAATGAAAATAAACTACTTGGGGGGGGGGGGGGGGGG
>UELU01141593.1:44570-84611 GCA_900490025.1 Megastigmus dorsalis
GGGGGGGGGAGATAAAGTTTCGAAGTGCAATACTTTGGGAATGAATCTGTCACTAATACCCAAGTAAAAGAGGTACTGTTTTATTTTAACGTTAGTAAATTTACTTTATTTATTATCACAGTACAGATCATAGCATGGCTATGCTTCCCGTTAGTAGCTTTTTTGTGCAACATACAATTCTGTTTATATTTATATGAAATACAAAAAGTGGCGCACTTAAATTCCTCCTATGTTTAAACATAACTAAAATGAGTTTTCAGTTATTTTTAAGCAATATTTTTGTATTACTTCAAAGTACTTTAACATTATAAACTTATTATTTTATTCTTTAGGACATGATTGTAGATTTTAATCTACGATACGCATTTAACTTATTATTATATATATATAGCAAAAAAATCGGTAAATTGTTTATAACCAAAATCAAATTCTTATTCAAAATTGGCACTAATGTTTACTTGTTGTGTTTTCATATATACAACTGATGTAGATTGTAACATACACATATAGAAGGAAGAAAATTCAAAATTCTTCAAATATATCAAATCATTTTTTAACATAAAAAATACAGAAATCTTTAGACATATCTTCAATTTTATTGATGAAGTAATTAACAAAATATTAGAATTTTAATCCAGACTTAAAACCTATTACGCAGTCGCCGCCAGGTAATTTTACTATACTACAGCTTGTTATCTAAAGAACCCAGAAAGTCGAAATAATTTACTAACCATTTAACCCAACCTATTTCTTCCTAAGCGGCCATTTTATAGTCGATTTGTTTTTTGCCCAAAAAATTGTCGAAAAAGAAAATAATAACCAATAGCACTTTTCCGAAGTAAAATTGTCCGCTCTTTACGATTCTGAAGTCAGAATTTAGAAAATTCCATTGGGAAATTTCAAAATGGCGGTTTGAATTTGATGAAAAATCAGAAATACATTATAATAATCGACAATAAAATGGCCGCTTAAGAAGAAATGGGTTAAATACTTAATTCTCATAATGAAAATTCAAACGTTCTCAAGTTCACAGCACACTTTGTGGTCCAAGAAAAAGTTTCACGATCATTTTACCGTTCCAAATGTCAAGTAATTAACGCGTTACGTTAACGACTTGTCCATTCATTCGAGACCCACGCGCGTTAACGGCTGATCGCTGCACGCGGTGCATGTGCTGTTAATTATGAGAACAAAGGCTTAGATACCTGCAAAGGAGAGATCGATATAGGAAACAGCTTGGATAAGCGTGTGGTCTACGTTGCGACAACTGCACAATAGCAAACAGTCTACGATAACCAGCAGGTCCTCTAAAACGTTATTAGTCAGATAGATGCAAGTGCGAGCAACAAAAATCTAATGGAATTCCAGTGGGATATTGTACAGTAAACCTTTAACGGTATTTAACTGGGAAATTGATTTGAAAAATTAAAGAATATAATTTATGTAGGTAGTGCTATTTCCAAAAAATTTAGCTTGCTCTTTAATTTTTTTTTAAAGTGAAACCTCTTTTTAATTATTAGCGGGAAGTTAAGAACTATTTACAGTAAAACGCCTAAAGACAATATGCTATCGGCTGGCTACATGTACCCTTTTCACTGTTTTCTCACCTTTTATGATTCAATGATATAAAAGAAAAAAATCAACACCATAATTGTGGTCAATAAAAAGAAGTACCGGAACACTGACCCCCATTAAAATTGCAAGATAAGCGTATCAAACTTATTCGGTAAGAGTATACTCACACAAACATGTAGGTTTGGAATGTTTTAAAAAAGAACCTAAACTTATAATACATGGAAGTAGAAACAGAAGAAACAGTAAGATACTGGTTTTTGTTGAATTTTTTTTTAACTTTCTCGACAAGTATGGAAAATTTCTTTAAACAAATATTTTTTATAGTAACTCAGGTTTTTGTACGTTAACTCTAATGAATGCACTTTATTTCACCCTTGCTAGTATATCCTCCTTTAGATAAAATAACTTTATTTTATAACACATGACAGATAGTTTAAAATCTGTCATTAGGACATCATTTGCCATAAACAAGTTTAAAAATGGATCATTGAACTTTCCTTTAATGTCTACACATTTATGATCACCAGATTATCGAACATTATATTACAAAAAAACATAGTAGAAAGAAATCAAAGGATTGCAGGATAAACTATTGAATTACTATCAGATGATCTGTAGTAAATTTTATGATTATAACACTTTTATGGTAGGATATTGAAGTTCGAATTATGAACTGAATATAAAATATTCATCAATGAAACCACGAGAGACTAATAAAATTATGTAGATAATGCTTCACACTTTTGTTCATATCATGAATTTTTCGTACTAATTAAAAATAATTCTTAGCGTACCCATAAAATTCATCCTCGTAAATGTAAATTTCATCGCACCTAATATAGTTAGATTAGTTTTTTTTCTAGTTGTATATAAATTTTGATATCTTTCTAATTCCTTCGATGAACAACTGACCGTTTAATTTTATGTATAAAATTAGCTCTATACTAAATTTTAGTTCTCCAAATTTCTTTTCGATACCATTTCATAAATTATATAATATAATAGATTAAATCTTCATAGGCGATATAACAAATTTCTCAGTTAAAATATATGATGAATTGATTTAACAATATTTCTCCAGAGCTAATGAATTCAAAGTAAAGTACAATGATATTCCGCAGTGCAATATGTTGTAACAACAGGTACAGAAAAGCAATTTAGAAGAGAAATAAAAGTGACTTGGACCGAGCAGCGCGGTACACGCACACTAACAGTGCGCTTATTGAAAGGAAACATAGTTAGTTGGATGACGCGCGAGAAATTTATCTGACTATTATTTCCCACGTGGCGCCGCCGCCCCTGCCACGTTACGCAGCCACCCGGGCCATGCAGAAGTTGCCATCACTTTATGCGAACTCGAGTGGCAATTCACGAGAGAAGACTACTCAAGCAAATTACGAAATAAAGGTTCTGAAGCGCTGATACATAAATCATCCTCGAGTCCCCTTCTACCCCTTGCATAGTAATATAGAAATATCACGGGTGCATCGGTAGATTTTTCAGTGTCGCGATACTTAGCAGTGATAAATGTCTTGCGTTATTGAATCATGCTGTGTTTTCCGTGCGAAACTCCTCCTCTCTGTCTCTCGCGAGAGCAGAAAAAACTTTCATCTCGCGCCCACGATGCGCACGCGTCTTTTCCAGCAATACCGAATGGCTCTTCGGGAATCATTGTTTATTGCCTTGTTACGTGCTTCCTCAAAAAGACTTTTTCGAAATTGCAATTCCGAACGCGCGGAGATCGAAATCGTAAAACAGATGCGTCGTAACTTGTACGATGAAAGTTGTGTAAAAACGTATAAATAGCATAAGACAGTTGTATGGCTTACTTATTGCAAAAACAAACATTTTAGCCCCGATATTCCAGAAAAGAATTATAGCAAATATAAAATATTCGATAAATTATGTAGTAAGATACTTAAAAACGATAGAAGATTAAGTAATATGAAAAGCCGATTCTGATAAAACTATATATTCTTTCTGTATTGGAAGGATTTTCTTCGAAGGAAAATTCCTTGTAAGTAATGTTTTCGTAATAATGTACTCTACATACGATAAATATATATCAATTACTGTTGTTGACATCCGTCTCCCAAGTTGGCTTCGCTTCTACTATTCTGTAGACGGTACGCTTTCATAGCTTTCAGAGATTTATTTTTCTGACACAGTAGTCCACCCTAAGAAAACCCACATAACTTCTTCCATTCAAGATGATATATCGAATATGTTATTTATTATTGCCACATCGTTTGTAAGAGTGGTTGTTACATAACTGTGTTTCCAGAACAGCGTTGGAAGGACAGTTTACAGAGCATTCACATGTTTTCAGGAAAATATTACTTAGGAAGAAAAAATTACTTGATTAAATTTATTACATCTTTAAAAAGATTAAATGCTCTCCTGAAAATAAAGAACTTTCGTAGCTTTATTTAAAACTAAAAACTTAAGCTGAAGTTGTACAACTTCAGTCTAAATGGTAAACTTTTATGAATATTGTAACTTTTAAACTTGTGACGTTTAAAATTGATACTTAAGGAGGTTCTCTCGATACGTAGGAAGTCAAGCACAGAATTAACTGGAATTGATTTGCGCTGTCCGTATATATAGGTGTACACTAAGTATGCACAAGCTACGTACATTCAAATGAGCAAATTATTACAAAAAATATCTACCCTCTCTTATTTCACAGCTACTCTACAGTACATTAAAATATTTTATTCTTTTACCAAAAAAATTTCGATAAATTCTCATCCTCAATTACTTTGTAATCTCAAAAAAGGGAATCTTCCCCATAAGACCGCGTGTTAAAAAAGCAATAACAAACATATTTAATTCTTGACTTTGGTCACCAAGATAGAACTACCTTACATGAATTCCTTATGTTTATTACAGGAACAATTTCTTTAAATACAAATCAGTTTTATAACATACCAATCCACTTACTGGATATTCTCCGAATTCTACGCTACTCATACAAACCTAATCGTTTCCACGACTCAAAAGTTCCAACTCATTTAAAGTTTAAATTTGCAATGCACCTCATACGTAAAATAAATTTAGAGAAGTTTTAAAGCATTTAATATTTGATTTCAGTAATACGAACATAAATTTTAAAAATACGAAAGAAGTCTTTTATTTTATTCAAAAAAGACTGTGGATTTTCATTAGTCATTCATCAATACTAAAGTTACTGTAGAGAGCAATACTAAGAAAAAGAAATATTTGAAAAAGACGGTGAGTATCAAGTGTACAATCAAAATTTGTACATTTGACATTCAAATAGCTAGTTGAAAAAAAATTTAAATTGTGTGTCTGCCAACGAATTAATAGCTGGAAGTATGAATAACCTACTCAAAAATAATACTAAATTTCCTTTTATTGTCTTTCAGTTTTCTTTTAAATTAGGGTTTACATTTAAAAATGAAAAAAGATTTGATAGCAAGCACTTCATTCTATGCTGTTTATTTTTTTCTAATTATTTATTCTTAGACGAAAGCGTTTCTCCAGGAGAAAGTATTAAAACTTTATTCGAAAATACAGTCAAATTAAGTTCTCAAGTAGACGAAATCCTTCATATATCACATCACAAGTCATAAAAGACGTTTGAATGAAGCTCAAGTTCATAAAAACCGAAAGAAAAAAGAAACAAGAACATGGACAAAAGTTGCGCGTAGTGCCGTTTCATTTTACGTCGCGCCAGCACATATTTCACGAAAGCTATTTTTTCCTCCGCGTTTTTTTATGCTGCCTCATAATAGCAATCAACTGCGCGTCAAGTTGAAAACTCAACGTTGAAAGCGAACGACCTAGTCACGCTCCAGAATATGAGCTCGGGAGCGTGACATTTGACACCAACATACTTCTGGACAGTGCAAGTTCCACCTGTTTACAATAATCTACATGCTCGAACTAGGAGTACTACGCCATTAATATTATTTTAATAGGGTACTTATAATTTTTCTAGCAAAGACTCTCGCAATTTATTATATTATCCCTAAAAGCACATAATGAAAAAGCGTTTCATTTAATTTAGTTGGATTTATGGAGAAATAACTTTCAGCTTTTGAAAATGTTTAAAAAATTAACTTTTGTTCATAAGCTAATACATTCGCTTTTAAGCAGGAAAATTTCGTTTATTCAATATTCAAATCTGCTTTAGCTTTGTATCACGGACTACCTTCATAAATTACAGAAAATTTGAAGCTACTATGTTATGAAATATTATGTGAACTTTTAGGAGGTAGTTCTGATTTTACCGGCTTTAAAACCCTTTTCACGTTGTATAAATTTAATTTTCAAATAACGCCTGACGTTGTATAAAAGAAACGTTGTTTTACTAGCATCATATAAGATAACATCGTTTCACGTATCATACCAAAATAAAATTTATTTACAAAACTTAAATCAACAGGTTTTAAGTTCTAAAAAATTTAGAATTTAATTAATTTTTTCTTGCATATAATTTTAATTCACTAACACCGTCAATATATAATTTGATAACTGTTAACAGCGCTATAAGCCTTTGTAAGGATTTTTGTAATAATCAATACTAAATAATAGGTAAGTGTTCTTTATTTCGTAGGTAATTTTGCATCGATTTCAGACAAGTCGCTTATATCTATATCTTTCGCTCATTATCAATCTCGCGATCTCCTCGAATCCGCGTCACCACCTTACACACACACATACATCCACGTACTTTGCACAAGTTACTGGTCACCCGGAGCACAGCAAGCTTCCACCGGAACGTCCTCTTCACAGCGAGAAAACTGCCGCCTCGTCGTTCCACGTACAGCAGGACCCTGGCTAAATAGCGAGAAGGCTGCGATGATTCGGCCGTTCAATCTTGCGCCTCGATCTCTTGAGCTCTCACCTCACTTTGCAAGCTTATATGCCCCTTCCAGACGCTTTATAAATATCGCATTATTACTGGCTTGTACATTTAATTCTGAGGACGCTCGCAGAGTCTCGCGCAGAGTCGAGTTTTACGGACTCATTTATAAAAAATATGGTTCTTTTTATCTTCTCGCTTCGCTCGGGCGACAAATTACACCCGTGCCAGAATCGCCTGCTTTACGCACTAGTATCGAAATACATTATTATGCAAGTCAGCGCTTACAATGAGCGCGTAAAGTAACAGTCGCCGTGTGTAATGTGTTACAAGAAGAGAATGTTCGTATAAATTTACCCTGACAGTAGGTATCGGTAATCCTGGGACAACCTACATATTAGAAGAATTTTTAATGTTCACTTGCTAAATCATTACGATACGTCTTCACAAATTTAAACCATACCGTTGGGTAAATTATCAAGTCTTTAATATTTATGAAAAAAAAAATATAAGTTGCACAGCCTTGCACGACCTTTTTATACTTGCTTCGCTCGTGCGCAAACGTTCACACGAGAGTACAATCACTTTCTCGCACTAGTATCAAAATGTACTATCATGATTGCATGAAGATAAAAAGTTAATATTCTATAATGGTTTTGTAAAATATATATGGGTTATTAGTAAAAAATGATTATTATTGATGTCCGCGTCATGTACGGGCGTTTGCCAACATTTTTTTGACTTCTAAACTATTGCAAATACTTAATTTGCACTTTTAAAATAAGCGAAATTTGGTTTGAAAGGTACTAACACTTAATTTCTCAAACCGCTGCAAGAAAAATAATTAAAATGTCACTACCACTGCATTATTTCATGTATCTTAGCAAAAAATGTCACTATCGTGGTAGTGAGAAATCGTAAATTAATAAATAAATTAATTTTTTTATACTGTACAAACTTGAAGAATGTATGAAATTACTTGTAAGTCTCCGTGGAAATTTGGATATTGATTGGAATTTAGAGTGTAAGATAAAGTTTAAAAATGTTATTACCGTGGTCGTAGCTATTTTTTTTGTAAATTTTATCATTCCAATCAATAACTAACCAAATTTCAGCGGAGATTTACGTGTAGTTTCATATATTCTTCAAGTACGTATAGTTTATAAAAAATTAATTAATTTGTTTATCTGCGGTTTCTCACTACCACGGTTAGGATATTTTTTATCAAGATATGAAATAATGCCATAGTAGTGATATTTTAGCTACATTTGTTGAAGAGGTTTGAAAAATTAAGTGGTACTACGTTTCCAAACCAATTTAGCTTGTTTTAAAATTGTGAATTAAGTATTTGCAACGGTTTGGAAATCAAAAAAATTTTGGCAAACGGCCCTACATAACGAGGACATCAATAATAACAATTTTTGCAAATCACTCATATTTAAATGTATCCATAATGTAGACCGGTGAAAATATTATACTTTGTAACTAATTACTTTCAGTTGAGCACAAAATTACCATAAATTACAATTTTTGACGTAACGAAACATTAATTAATTGGCAAGGCCATTACACCCAAAGATCGCAGAATGTTCCTCGACAAGTTTAATGAACCAAAATTCTCAACAGTTTGCCGAAAGCAGCACGAGGATGAAAATTCCTTATTTTCCAGTTTCCCGTTAGCTCTGTAGCAAGCAAGAGGCATGTTAAAAGTCGTGTTGAAACAGGATCGAATTTCATGTTTATTAAACACGATATCGTTCAAGCTCGCTTGGCGCCATGTATTATTTCGCACATCCACACGTAGCCGAGCGAGAGCAAGAGTAGGGCGGGTGGGCATGCGGTGCCCGTGTTTAGTAGACGCTTGAATTAATACTCCTTCCACTCCCGTATTTTTTTTTCCCCTCCTCCTCCCTCCCTCTCCTCAGCACCAGCAAATGCAGAAATTCACGCTCGAACGCGGCGGCGGCTGCCATTAATTATTTCGAGCCGCCACGTTGGCAGCGGGCGTGTAACTAATCTATCGCCCCTGTACAGCAGCGGGTTACGTCGCGTGCGGAAACCCATTGCCCTCCCCGAGTCGCGATTTTCCGCGCCGCTAAAAGAGCTCGAACTGAGAGTGAGAGAGAGCGAAAGAGAGAGCGAGAGAAGCAGGGGACGACGCGTCCGAGAATTTACTGCTCGCCGGTCTATTGATATATTTCGACGTTTACGACTGGCGCGAGTAACTTTACTTAATATACGGCGGGACTTGGAGATTGTAAATTTCCTCGCTTCCGAATATATGCCCGATCCAGCCATCCGGCACTTTCCTACATTTTCCCGGACACTCTCTCGGTCGCGCTCTCTCTCCCTCTCTATCTATCTCTCTGGGCCATACTATGGCTGCCCCGGTAGTAGGTAGCAGCGTCTGCCAGCGCCCGAGCTTTGAGCCGCGACGAGCTCCGACGCGCCCAGCATCCATCTTATGCGATGTCAACATCCTGCAGGAAGTCAATGTCGGTTAGGTAAATACCATTAAGAGGAGTGCGTCGTCTTTATGTCGGTCTTTGAATGATTACCGACCCTACGACGAATCTCCGCGCCGATGCGCTGGCTTGCCTTTTCGACACACTCCCCCCTCCCCCCTCTCTTTAGGCCCCGAGTGCCTCTCTCTCACTCTCTCTCTCCTCTCTATGTAGACTCACTCTGCATTTTGCAAGACCTTTATATGCAAATGTACGAGCACTCGATAGATTCCCTTTCCCGAACGTGTAATCTTTTCTACTGCGAGTGTCTTTTTTTCGCCGCTTTATTTATCTTTGCGATCTTGTTTACCAAAGTCATTTTGAACTGGAAATCGAATTTCTAACTTGGATGGACCCTCTTGTCAATTTTGTAGAATTCAAGCAATTCTCCAGTCACATAAGTTACCTCCTTACAGCATTTGCCACGAGTGCAGGTGCTCTGCGAGTTAAAAGGACTGCCAAAAGAAAATTGATCAAGTATTCCATGAATTCAATAAAGCTGGCAAATGGAACGTTCTTAAAGTTTTCATAGATTGGACGCCATAAAAGGTCTCGTAGAATATTTGAAAAGTTTCGAGGCTTGCTGTACGCTAAAAATAGATGTTCGCCAATACGGCTGTCGTGAGATTTCGCGACGAAGGCGTTAATGGAGTGTCCCGGGAAATTTTGTACTTCGGTAACCATTATGGGAACGCATCGATCGGAGGCTCGATGACAAAATATTCATCAGCTTCAAACACAAAATTACGGCTCATTATTTAAGAAAATATGCCCAACTTAAAGCACCCTGATGTCCAATTTATAGTGTGAATCTGTCACCGAGCCAACGTAATCCTATAAATCTGGATCAGAAGTAATAGCTGGCGCTCTTATTCCTTCATATTCTAGCCTCTCCCAATCTGGCCGATTCTATCAACGAGGCACTAAACGGATGAACTATTATAAATAAATTAGAAGGCTTCCACGACGGAGCACTCAGCAGATTATCTTACTCGGCATATTTCGAAACCTCTCGTGGAACGATTTACACCGTTCGTTGAATACCCGAGAGAGAGAAAGAAAGAGAGATAGAGATAGAGATAGAGATAGAGAGAGAGAGAGAGAGATAGATATTTGTTTATTTGTAAATATTTACAAAAAGTATAACATATATAGTTTTAAGTATTGCACATATTTTCCTTTAAAATTGCAATAAAATTACATCCAGTCGAGATTATTATTGCACTTACTATGATATCACAGATTTGCTTACTCATATAAACTAAACTATTAAAAATCAGTCTTAAAATATTGCACAAACCTATTACTAATATCACAGCGCGTCACATAAAATACAAATGAACAGAAGTTTTAAAATCAGTCAATATCTATCACATAACAATGCATTTAAAAAATAAAAAGTCAATCATTCACTCTACTCATTCATTCCTCGACACACTCACGCTAATAAATACACTCATACTTTAAAATCCATGTATAGGGGACAAAATGAAATAAGTTAACATACAGCTTATTCGATTGCCCCTAGTGTGACGTGTAAGTCATTCAGTTTAACACTAAAAATTGTGCTTATTACAGGATGAGGTCACAGCTTCTGTCCCCGGATGACTAGGGATCAAGGTCGAAAAGGTGTTTAAGCATCGCCGTCTTGAATCCACGCAAAGATGGAATGTTGCGCAAATTGGCTGGGAGAGAGTTGCAGAAGTGCGCACAATAGACCTGGAAAGATCTCATACCAGTTTCCGTGCGCACTCCTGGCACCGAGAGTTCTTGTGCATGACCCCTGCTAGCGCACCTAGACTGGTGTTTATTGAAAAAAGCCGCTAAATAACCTGGTTCATTTAGTCGGAGGATTTTATACATTAAAATGGCAGCGAAAAACGCGCAACCATCTTAGCTGCTTTCTATAGAGGGTGATGTACTCATCCCTCCTGACACCGTAGATAAATCGCACACATGTGTTGTTCAGTCTCTGTAGCCTAGTTCTTTGTTCGCCGGACGCGTCAAGACACACCACAGCGCAGTAGTCAAGATGGGATAGAACTAACGCTTCAACCAGCCTTCTGCGAAGAGTCTCGGTGGTACATGCCCTTATAAACCGCAGGCTATAAAGGGCTTTATTTACTTTTTTCGTTATAGAATCAACCTGCGGTTTCCACGTTAATTTGCTATCAAATGTAACCCCGAGACTCACGACGGCGTCGGAAAACGGCACGAGCGCTCCGCTCCCCATGTCAACGTATGGCAGTCCCATTTTAACTAAATCATTAACATATTTTTTGGAACCAAATAAAATTGCTTTGGTCTTGCCAGTATTGAGACGGAGGGACAAGCGCCCGGCCCACATCGACACCAATCGTGCCGCATCAGACAGGCGAGCTATGCCCTCCAGAAGTTCACCTGCAGGCACTTACAGGTAAACCTGGAGGTCATCGCCGTATAAAATGTGCTTGACCGTCCCACGATCAGAGAGGTCTTTTAAGTCATTGATACTCTCTAAATTTCAAGCAGTGACTATTCACTTTCCCGCAGTGACATTCTTATAGCTGGTCAAAATAGTGTATATGCACTAGTGAATCAGTGGATATTCACTGATTCGCAGTGCATATCCACTGATGTCATACCAGTGCATATCCACTACTGATTCGCAGTGGATATTCACTGATTCGCAGTGCACATACACTATTTCGACCAGCTATATGAAGGTCACTGCGAGAAAGTGAATAGTCACTGCTTGAAATTTAGAGAGTATAAAGATTGAAGAACAAAGGCCCGAGGACCGACCCCTGTGGTACACCTAAATTTGTCTCAACCCACGAAAAGAGAGAGAGAGAAAGAGAGAGAGAGAGAGATCGAGAATTTGCCTTCGAGCAATCCAATTAAACGCAAAGTTCGAATACAAGAGAGATTTTTTTCTATTTCTCGGCGTATGCGGAGAGTAAAAGTTGGGGGTGACAAGATTATTTTTGCTTCGCTTAAAAAAATACGTATCGCGCAGGCAATGAAATGCGCCGCAGGCGTCGAGCGGCGAAAAGCATAGACGGGTGTCCATCCTACGTGACGTTCTGGCGGTAAACGATATCAGACTCGACGGAAAGATTAATGGACTCGGAACGATTCGCAATGCCAGTCGAGACACCGATCGATACTACTGAGTTTTCGGTGTATTCGGGCGCCGACAGAAAACCGATCGTGCGTTTACACGTATGGAGCCATCCTTTAATCGTGCGACCCTTTTTCCGAATATATCTCCCTTAACTTTTAATAAAATCGCCTTGTACACTTCTTTGCTTTGTAGATTTGCTTCTTATTTAAAAAATAACTATTTCACATTTTATTGAAGTAAATCTATTTAAGTTTATTTTGATAAGAGTAGAAATCAATCTTTTATTTATCAAGATTTTACCGATAACAGATATACCGATTAGACCAATTATTTTAAAATGATAAAAATTTTAAGTGTATACTTATCGTTTTCAACGTACTTTTCTTAAAAGAATAAATTAATGACTCGAATGAAGGCATTTGACAGTTTGAAAGAGACATGATATCGACAATATATAGATACAGATCAAGCGTAATATAACTAGTTTTACTAAACACGGTATGTGTCTACTTACCTGTATACAGATGCATAACTGTATTTATCTGTCTACATTGATATTTAGATATATTCTGAACTCAAAGATATCGAAGTACTCATTCTTCTGTATTTTTCTAGATATGAATTTTGACTTTATACGGTGATAACCACTAGAATTTTATGAAAAAGTAAAATAAACATTCTTTTGTCAACTCATCGGGTCGATAATTTAAGTTTATTGGCTACTTTACTAGTATAAAATGCACGAACTCGTAAAATATTGATGATAAGCTTAATCTGATGCTAGAAAATATAATGGAAATAAATAAGAAATTTACAGTGAATATCAATGAATAAGAAAATCTTGAAAAATGAAGATCAACGAAATAGAGCGTAATACTATTTTCATGGATAACTGGGAAAATACCTCTGATATGAAGCGTAAATATTTAACACAAAAATATGGTAAATAAAAACCTCCTCGATGTTAACGTCACTTAAATTAAATACAAATTAATCATGCTTAATTCTATTTCTACTAATTTATATTTCATTATATATTTATATGCATATTATGTATATTTTCATGTGTATTTATATTCCACAAACTTTTATCTTCGAAACTATTACGGATTCGAAAAATTTCAAATGAAACAAACATTGCGGTTGGCTAACACCCAGCTGTCACCAACCCAAACGTCCACAGAACGTTTTTCCTTTTCTATTATTTCCAGCTGGCCACCACCGCCGAGTATTTTAATGCCTAGGTACATTGTTTTAGACCATTTTAAATCCGAAAGTCTAGTGTACGAATGAAAATTAACGGGTCTCGAATAAATCTAGTTGATCACTTGCTGCGTAACCCCAAAGACCCTTTAGAGAGGTTTATAAGATTGATGTATTCCGCAATTGAGACGATTTCTATGTTTCTATTTGTTTGTAAACAAGGATTTTGTTATAATATATAGAAATTTAGTATATTAAGTGGTTAAAATACAGAATTTGTCAAGATTAATATTCCTGTTTCTTGAGAGGAATAAGATTCATAAAGATAATGTAGGAGATATGGTTTAAATTTCTAGATACTTTTATGCAAGATACAACATATAGATTAAAATATAATAGAGGAATCATAGTAAAATTACTGTTCCCATATAAAAAAAATTATTTTTTATATGGAACTACAAAACATCACACAAATTATATAAGTACATGAAAAACTATTATTCTTAAAATTAAATGTGCTTTGTTATTCACTATATCATCACATACAGCCTGTTTGATCAACGTAAGCAAAATGAAATATCTAGTATGAAATTTGTTGTAAGACATTCAAGTTCCTTGCAGTTTCTTGAATATTGGCAGTAAATTTGAAATAATTAAAATGTATTTGACAAAAAAATAATAAATAGCTATTTCTAAATATTTATATAAGTAGTATTTAGTTAAATTCATACTCATTACGTTACACTTTCACATCCACGTAAAAAAGAAAGATTTTATAATTTCTTTCCCATTCATATGTAACATTCATTCATAATTAAATAATGTAAATATACATATTTATATGTTGACCCAGAAAACCCTAAATCTATTACGTTACGAAATACCAACAATATTAAACATGCATTTTAATGGAGCAATTCCAGCTCCATTAACATTTAACCAACGAACAGCTCTCCTAATTCTTTAAAAAACTACGATATTTATATACCAATTTCCCGGGTAGCCATTCCATACCTCGCATAAATCATCAATTTAACCCAAATTCCCTTTCCACCACAAGCCATAAGCGAATCTCTCTCGAACGCAAAAATATATACCAAAGCCCATTAAAAATCTAATCGCAGCGACGTCCTTAACTAGATGTATCGTATATCGTATAGCGGCAAGAGCTTCTATCGCGTTAGGCGAATATCGGGAGTGTAGGGCTTCGGGGGGAGGTTGCGAGGTCAGAACAAAGCCACGGAGGCTACGAGTGAGGATCGTCAAAGATCGTCAAAGGGGGAAGCTTCGGAGACGCTGATAACGTCATCGTAAGCGTTCGGCCAGAAGCCTCCTTTCTCTCTCTCTCTCTCTCTCTCTCTCTCTCTCTAACTCTCTGACTCTCTCTCTCTCTATCTCTCTCTGTCTCTCTCTAGGAAACTCTAGAGCGCGCGAGGGGCTCGTTGTGATATTGCTCTTAAAATTTGACGCTCGCGCATGCCGTCGGATAACGCGTCATGCGCTTAAAGCCCTCCCCCCTCCCTACCGTCGCGAGTGCACGCACTCACATACAACCCGCATGGACGAACGCGCTCGATGTATGTATGTATGGGCGAGGGTGCGAGAGGAGGGAGGATGTAGAGCCGGGCTCTCGGTAAACGCTGCGTCACGAGCAGCGAGGATTATACGACAGCCGCAGCGCGAGCGACCGCTTGATTATGCACATGCACAATGAGAGGCGTTATAATGACGCGACTCGCACAAGCTGCTGCTGCTGCTGCTGCTCCTGTTGCCACCGCTGGTGCGTTGGAAGAAAAATATGGGGCCTCGTTGGGCTCGCGCGAGATTAACAGGGCCGCCTGCTTGCTGAGCAAACAAGATTAAAGAAATTGCAAGTATCCATTCTGCTTGAGTGTGGAAGGATTTCGCTCGAGCTTATATACGCCCACGAGCGTATGTGTATACGAGCATGGCTATGTGTACGGGGAGGTTTGAGCCGAGCTGGTATAATGAAGCACTTGATACGACGCCCGGCGCACGTTAGGCGACTAAATATTAAAAAAGGGCAATTGTAGTTTCCTTTTTTTTCCTGTAAGTAGTTATCGCGCGGCTTATGACTGCGGGCGTGTGGCAAAAAGGGATTATTAAAACATTTTTCTACTGACCCCGTTCATGCGTAAGTAGAAGAATGGTGTCTCTTTAAGGGAAGAGGTAATGAAATAATTACTGGAGATTGCTTTCGGAAGTGGTACACGTGTAAGATTTTATATTTTAGTTTGTCCACTGAATTTGTCATTAAATAATTAAAGAATCTAATTCATTCATGCTAAGTACTTTGTAATTATTATAGTACTTTCTAATTTAAAAAATATAAGATATTTTTTATTATATTAAATAAGCCTCACCTCAAAAAAATTAAGCTAGTTATTGAATAATTGATTAGTCACGTAAAAATAATCTGTATGTCTAATATATTTCAAAGACTATCACCATTATATGGGTTAGTTATAGGAAATACTAATACACAGAGTCGGAACAATACTTACACCAAGTATTGGAAAACTATGGCTGATATGGGAATCCAATGTATTAAATTTATTTTAAAACATGAATTAATTTTTGATTAACATTATTATCTGAAAAGCAATAGGAATCTGTAAATAATATAAGTATCGGAATATACGAGCCATACGTGGTATGGATTATATATTTTCAAGTAGACGTAAGACAGCGAATTCACATATTGGCCATAGTTTCCCAATAATTTGTATAAGTGCTACTTCGGCTCTGTGGATAAATATTTCCCATACGTTAACTTTATTTTAGATATAAATTATTGTACATTTTACTTATCATCCGTTTTATTTAAATTCTTTTATAAATATTATGCTAGTAATTATTAGCGCATAAGATGCCTAATAAACATTTTGGTCTAAATCCTCGTTCCGTAAAGAGAATATTTGTATACAAGTATCGTTATGTACAAATACTTCTTCATTTCTGCATATCTACAAAACTTAGAATGTCAGCAACGTTGCAATCATTAACAGTTTCAAACTTGTTTTGGAGTCTCTCCCAAGGGTTTGGTCACTGTTGTTTCGTGGAAACTTTACCAGCTATGCGAATATACCAAGTTTCAAACGAACTTCACCCATCGACAAGTAATTTTCTCAGGTCTTACATACCCGTGGCATGTTAAGATTAACTAGCGTTATTTCTTTCAGTTTTATCTACACCCGACGATTCTCTTGTTTAATGGAACGAAAAGGCCAAAATAGAGAAAAGCTTAACAAGGATCTTTAGCAGAATTTCAATGACTTTAAACACTAACTTCCCAGAAAGTATTTGAAAGTTTCGTGCTCGCGACAAGAAGTATCATTGTGAACTAAAACGTTGCTCAAACTTCGAGCTTTCGAGCTTATCTTTGCGCTAATATATAAATATGAATGTTTGTTTCATTGTAATTATAGTATAAAAGTACAAAATTAATTACAACAATCTTCATGACTTCGTGAAAATTAATTACAACAATCTTCAACATTTCAGACTATTTTACTATCTTATAACTAAAATAAAAACTAAAATAATATTTGAATAAAAAAATATTTTGGATACTTTTTTATTTCGAAGATACACTATTTGTAATTTTTATTCTCTTACTCAAGAAAAGGAAACTTCGCGGCATGATGATTTTCTAGGCAAAATAGTAACTACAAGTGCTAATTTTTTTCTTTTATTCATTTGCTCACACAATTTTTATCATGACTTCTGTTAGAACTGACAGTTTAGTCTATTGGGATCTGATATCTAGTTCCAAAAAGCGCTACTATTTCGATTTATCGCCTCAGCGAATTTTCCGACATGTTTATATTGGTTTTTAATTAGTTTCAATTTTTTATTTGTTTAGTCATTGATTTTACGAAATGAACGAGAAAGAGTAGTAAAGATTAAAAAAGTAAGAATTCTATCACAGGTGGATTCTACTTTTACAAGACTTTTACGCAAAAAATTACAAGAAACTATCTATAAGATAAACTTAAATTATGTTCACAAAATTAAATGATATATAAAATGAAAAAAAAACAGTAAAATATATGAATGTAAAAAAGTGGAACTGCAGTCTAAAATTGCGGGAATTATTCGAAGTAATGACATATTAGGATTTTCACGCATACAAAGAGAGACAAATAATACAAATGTTAATCAGCGGGGCTTTTTACACTGAGCATGAAAAATATTCTTATAATAGTAGCGATAAAAAAGCCTGGCAATTTAATATATTTCCGCGTTGATACACAAAAAAAATTCCTGCCGGTATATGGTTCACGAGTGCATTTTCGCAAATTAGGTCACACGTAGCGAACAGGAAATGGGTAGCTTGGCATACGCGGAAAAACGCGCGGCAGTCATTCGAAAATATATGGAAAATTGCACAAGTGGAAACAGAGAGGAAGCGCCAACCATTCGCTCGCTTTTTCGCGCGCGCGCGCTCACATCGCTGTGGATTATTCGCCGAAATATCGAAGGATCTCCTTTTCGCAGATGGCAACGATACGTCTCGCCCCATTCATGGACGCCCCGACCCATCCTGTCGAATGAAAAGGCCAAGATAAATTGTGGAGAGTCCTGCGAATGACGCGTGCATACTAGAGAGGCATTTCAGGAGAGCACAGAGAGAAATGTATATATGGGATTTCGCGAGTTCTCACAGCCTCTACGGAGCTCCGCTCTATCTCCCCCGCTGTGTTTTCCCCCATTTCTCATTTTCTTCGTGCATTAAGCTCGCGCTGCAGTCGCTCTATCTAGGGTTAGAAGGATTTCCACAGTGAAAAAAGGATCGTAAAGAGCAGAAGAGGAAATTCCACGCGCCTTTGAATGCGAATGCGAGCTGTTGACGAATTCTGTCTTGTCGATTGTACGCGTATCCGTAAAGCCCTTGCAAAGTACACAGTCATTTTATTTTCTCAGTACATCCCTTATGCCATTTCCCTTCTATTGTCGCACTCGCATGGCGTAGTTGTGTAGTCAGGGTATGTTAGTTTTTCTTCGTGCGAACAGAAACAAATTTTCCCAGTGTCAAGAGGAAGGAGGAGGAGGAAGAAAAACAAATGCATACGTCCTTGATGAGTTTTCCACGCGGTCGAAACAGTCAAAAGCACCCTTTCGAGGAAAATATTCAGTCATTCTATTTTTCTGTACGCTTCTCGTCCTCGCACGCAATTTTTCCAATCGCGCTAGATTGTACGGGATACATCGCAGTTTTGTTATCGAAAGTGCTCTCTCAATGCGCGCCACGTAGTCAAAAGCTCTTCAAAAAATACGCAGTCATTTTATTTACTGGAATACATTATATTATGATCCGTGAAATTTGATTGCTTTTAACAAATCGATGCATATTTGATCTTGACAAATATTGAAATGTCTAGAGTACTACGTAGTGTTTCATTTTATGCGCGATGTTCATGAATAAATGATTATATTATATTCCATTATATACAACTCTCATAATTACTTTTATTTCTATTTTAAAATAATCGTTTTCCATACATAACGATTATAACACGATTTCAAAAGGAGGATGCCAATAACATACAATACACAATATAAATCTTGTTAAACAATAAATTAAAAAAAATTAGCCCTATATAAACCCTGGGGGAACCGAGATGTACGTTGTTAAAAAATGAAAATTAACATGATGAATAAGGTAAAGTAACCAATAGTTTGACAAACTGGAAATTGGAACCATGACATGGACAACAAACAGTAAAACACCACTATTACATATGAATATAAAAAAGGAATCAGTTCATTAACATTGCATATGCTATTACTATACTAGTCGATTCTGTGTTAATTTGAGTCTTCAATTTATTAGAATACGAAATAAGAATTTTCGAGGTTGTGTGTTATAGCCGAATCGTTGTCCAGGTTTACACTCCACTTAATAAGCAATACCTAAATTTAGAAGGACACATTTATATTATCCAGGATTAGGAATCAAGCACTGCCCCGGTGTTGCTCCCAGTTGAGTATGAGTTGTCTAGGTTTAGGAGTCTAGGACAAATTTATCAAACTTACATTTTTAAAATAAATAAGCGTGAAAATGAATTTCGTTTTGCATAAATTATTGAAATAGACAATACATCAATTATGAAATTTGGAATTTTCTAAAAATGTCGCTTATTACTTCTCAAAACATGATTTATTTATTATCTTATTCAAAATCGGTCCAGGTATCGGGTACTTTATCGTAGTACATCCACAGACATAGAAAATTACTAGAAGAGTTCCGAGTACAGTCAGACAGTGATGTCTGATTGTATATTGAATAAAAATTATTTACTGCACCAGAAATTCAAAATATTGTATGTTTCTTTCGATTAATTCTTAAGAAAATATCTTATGCCACATCAAATTTTTTCAACATCTCAACTCAACATGTAACAATTTGCTTCCTTTTCTTATACTTATATGAGTGTATGTCTGATCTGATCTGATGTTTGTTTGATCCCACAACCTCAGGGTCAAGGTCATTTCAAGGTCAAATTGACAAAAAACCGTCACCGTGAGGAGGTGCCCTGGATGCAGGCACAAACGAAAAATCTAAGTGGGTATGAAGGTTACTCTATGCGAAAAATACCGTAGAACTTGTGTAATATCCTCTTGTATGCAGTAGATTTAATTGTTGTTGAAATTAAACAAAAATTTCAGACAGTCACTGTCTTTAAAAAAATGTGATCTACAACACGAATCAGTTTGACCCTGAAATTAGTCCTTTATCTTGACGTTATGAGGTCAACTAAAAGCGTACAGATACAGTATTTTTCTTTGTTTGGGCTGTTTTTTGTCAATTTCACCTTGAAATGACCTTGACCCTGAGGTTATGGGGTCAAACAAACATCGGATTCGAATTCAGCGAACCGAAAAACCTATAGATATAATATTTTTCTCTGCTTGGACGGCTTTTTGTCAATTTGACCTTCAAATGACCTTGACCCTGACGTGACGGGTCAAACAGATGCCGAATTCGGATTCAGCGGATCAAAATACTATGGGATATGTAGGTCTCTTCCCCAGGTCAGAACATTTTTTTTAATTGGCTGTGTAATCGATTAAAAACAGTGGAAATCACAGCAGTTATATGATGAGTGTTAATTGAGATTTAAAAAAATTTCTCATGAGTTCCTGATCAAATAATTCAATGGCCACAACGTAGAAAAATGTATAGTTTCTAATATATTAGGGGTTAAACAATTTTATACAGATACTGTACAATATAAATCTAGATGTTTGACAGTCTGTATCTCAGAAACTGATCATTTTCGGACTTTTGGACAATTTTGACTAGCGTGCAATGATCTGTCATACATAATATTTTTAACCAATTTGACTTAAATCAACTTTCCTTGAGGTATGTGTGGAGTCCTTTCCTTCGTCTCCTAATAGACGCTATCTATATACAATTATTTTTCTTTCTACACTTCAAGCTTTAAAAAGTTTTTAAATTGTTTGAATTCAGTCTGACCCCTCACGCGCAAAATTCGAAAACCATCCCGTTATCGCGTCTCTTTGTAAATAACATTTTCCCCAAATTTATGCGCGGAAGGAATGTTCAGTGTCAAGAGAATTTTTCTCGAATGTAGATATACAGACGGGCGCATACGATAGTGGCGGAAGAAGGTGCAGGGACATACAAAAAGAAGAACAAGAAGAAGAAGACGAGGCTCAGGCTTCGCGTCATTCTTCGCTGTCTATTAGATCAGCTTCACAATAAAATTTCATTATCCACAGCAGTGTGCCCACGGTTTCAGCATTTGTTCTTCGAAGAAATTATGAAAGAGGAACACTTTTCGCGGATGCAAACAAAGAGAGAAAGAGAAGAAGAAGAAAAAAGAGAAGTCAGAAAGGGAGAGAGGGACAAACTATTAGGGAAAAGCTAGAAAGAAAAACGAGAACGGCGCGTTGTCAGTGTTCTCCACCCTACTCCCTACCCGCCCGCACCATCACCCTATCCGCTTCACCGCTCTTTTATATATACACTGGCGCCAGGCACGCCTTGTGTGTACACGCGCGCATCCGCTCAACACGCGCCAGACAGCTCAAAGAGTTTCACGAGCTAGCGAACCGAATTTTACTGCGATTATTCGCGCTTCGCTTCAGCCGCTGGAATAAAAAGAAATGACGCCTCAACTTGTTCCCTCCTCCTCCTACGTCGTGGCAAAACATCTTCACCAGTTTTGCGAAAAAGATGTAAAGGAATGATTTTCTTTTTAGAAGGTAGCTTCGTCTACCATCTCACACGAACACGAAAGACGATGCTTGACTAATGTCGCTTGCCTTGTTGATGTTAACAACCATACTGCGAAAAGAAGACCTTTAAGTGTATGCTGGTTAAATTTGAAGGTTATTTATCGTACAATAATTGAGATATACTCGCTCAAACTCGAGCTTTTCTGCGTACATTAAGCGTTAGAGTAAAATCATCATAGCTTAAAAAGATAACCAAGGTGATACAAATTGCGTTAATTTCAACAAACTGTAGTCGAGAAGAGTCGGAAAATTTCAGTAAACTTAATTAATATACTTCAATCGAAAGCTTATTAACTGTGTAGAAGAAAAGCTATAATCGCTCAAACTTTCGGATTTGCACAAAATTAATAATGAAATTAAAAACGTTGCACTGATTCCAATTCTCAATACTATGCTAGTTGCAGGCAGCACTTATCGTACTTGACTCACGCCGTTCGGAAGTAACTACCTTAAATGTCATAAAATTTTTTAATTGCTTATGGCTGAAAAGTTCTGGTATTGTATTTATATCAAGTAATATTTTAGGAGATGGTTGCACAACGCGGATGTTATTACGCATGACATTAATGTAAGTTGAACGTTATAAACAGACAACTTGCAGAATACTTGATGGAAAATCGTTTTATTGTTCACTGAACCTAATTTACTCAATTACTTGTTCATAAAATTGCATTATTTATTTGATAATAATAAATAAGTGAACATTTGATACAATTACATCTATTAAAATTATTGCTATTCAAACATGTATATCACTATGCTCCTCTCTTTATACATTGCCAACGTGATTATTGACATCTAAAAGCAAACTGTAAAAAAAACATATCGATGCACCTTTGATGCCGCAACTTGTGAGCTTTATTTTTTGCCTTTTCTTAATAAGCACGTCAGACAGGCAGCGTATCAGAGAAAAAGTGTAAGAGTGGAGAATTTTTTGTAATGCCGTACTCACTTGGCACCCGTAACCCGGATGACTGTCGAACAGAACCGAGAGGAAACTAAAGGGATATCCATACGTACCTGAAACAAAAGAAAATCTTCTCACTAAGGACTCTTACAAAAGGATTCTCCAGTCTCCGACTCTTAAAGACTCGAGAACGAGACATGGTCATCGATTTTCCAGGTCACGACTGTTCCCGGACATCGATGACAAACGCCGGCTCGCTCTCAAGAGAATCATAAGGGTTTTAACAAATATTGAAAAGGGACTTCAATTCACTGGAGTTCAAAAGGATGAAGAAAATAATGATCTTTCGCTATCATTAATAATATAAAAGTAAAATATCACGAATTCATCAATATTGTGCAAAATAGTAAATGTACTAGAAGGATAAATATTCTAGTGACATTTTAATATGCATTACGTTATGAAATAGTCGTATAAATGAGTCGTTAAATTTTTATGTTAAAACCGAAAGCCTGTGAAGTAAGCTGTATTATTCATGGTAATAGAAGCAAGTCTTGCTAATAGACTTTTAAAATTGTTTTCATTATTTATGATACATTGCAGCCGGAATTATTTCTCATATAATTATATTAAAGAATAATTAAATTTAAGTTGTATTGCAAGTGAATATTTTTATTAGTATCGTCTATGCGCTTTTATTTGTACCAAATTCAATGCAATTCTGTTTCAGTGTACATATTATTCAGCGTATTACTATACCTATTGTACCTATTATTCAGTATATATATATTTTCTTACGAGATAAAATTTATCCTATGATATCTATTAATCATAGTAAATAATTTAATAGTCTATCTTTTGTCCACGCAATTTTTGCAATTATTTAGCAATCAACAATATATAAAGGATCTCTTTAAATTTTTAAGATAGAGTAGCAGCCCTCGTCTATGACATTGTCCCAAACGTATTAATATGTATATACATGAAATGTTAAGTAGATGCGTACAGAGTATAGTCAGACAGTCCCATGTACAACAATGGATATGAAGATGTTAATCAACTCAACCCGCTTCTGGAAATGTACAGTTGTCGCTTAGGAATAAAACCAACAGGGTTGTTAAGAGCATAAAATGTAATCTATACAAAATGTATATATATATATAAAGAAAGTTCCATTTTGTTAGGTAGTGGCAGTTCTACCGTTTATTTACTTTTTTCAAATACATTTAAGTATATTAATGTAAAACTTAAAACTAATTAGTTCTCGGCCTCGGAAGGTACATTACTTGCTGCACGGCTCTCATTGCATTCACATCAATAACCGAAAGTCATCTACAAAAGTTCCGCAATTCGAAAACTCATTCTATTTATAGACAGCATGTTACACTTACACAACATCACATACAGACACACATGTTTACCCCGTGCGACTCTCTCGCAGAGATAGAAACACTGAGATTCTCGTGTAGTAAACACTTTACTCTGCAGTAAATCCAAATCGCACTGATTCCCTGTACTTTACACTTTCCCTTGACCTTTCAGAGCCACTGGAGGGCTTAGAAGCTACCATCGCCAATAAAAGTGAGCGAGACTTTCCATTATGATATGAAAGTCACGGAGAGCCCCTTGCGTTCATTTTGAACACACTTTATTCTCTGACGCTAGGTAAAGCGTATCCTGGGGAAGAAAAGGTGCTTTATTTTATGCAGCTAAGAAAAAGATAAGTGGCGACGAAGAAGCAGCAGCCGCTATAGTTTCAAGATAAATAAGGCTGGAAAACTCGGTGGTACACTTAAATAAATGTCCTTAAAGGAGCAAGTAGGCACACGGGCGCACGTGACTCTTAAACCGAAGAGGGTTTGCGTGATCTTGCAACTCCCGCGAGGAGACCGAGCGAGTGTGTAGGGTCACGGCGTAAATTGTCGCATCTGCTTGTTCCCAAGATTTTTATGCCTTTTTTACAGCCAAGTCCAGTTTACGTGTGCTAAAAAAGTGTTGGGGGAAAAAACCGGCCTGGAAGTGACTCCCAGTCGTTTTAGCTCAACCGCGAATCGCGAACGCTCTTAACTACGGTAAACTTATGTATGGAAAAAAAAGTTTAGGGGTATTAACCAAACTCGACATTTTGACGGATATAGTATGTACGTACTACAATGAATTGACCGTAAAATCAAATATGTTGTGAACAGGGGAATAAAGGTTCGTATATGGAATGGCTGAATCACACGTGGCAGAATTACAGCTGCGGTTTAAACCGCATCTATCAAAATTTTGCAAAAAGCGGTAATTAACTTACTTTCATAAAGTTATTCTCAGAACAGTGAAATATTGGAATTTTTGCATGTATGAATTATAATATAGCATTAGCTCATTCGGTAGAACGATGGATCGATCAAGCGCGGCCGATTGACACGAGCACCACTGAATTTTAATTCATGTGCTTTGTTTACAAACTCATCGCATGCCTCCGTCGCTGATTAGCACCAAGTGGGAGCATAATAAATAGAGCGACGTTAAATAAAAATAAAAAAAATAATATAGCATTAAGGTAGTGCAAATAGATCATTTTTAATTTTTGGTATTAACCCTCCTGTGCACCATGAAGAGATATCTCGTCCAAAATACACAGAATTACTATATAATATGTTTAAGTCTGCGCGCAGGAGGGCTAAAAATTAAAAAAAAACTCATAAACGTCTGCTTCACGTACGTCCCATTTTTTATTTATTCCATTTTAAATACATTGTTTGCAAAATAAAAACTTTTTTGTACCCTCTGTACTGTTACTAATATTTATGAAATCACAGAACAATAAAAAAAAATAAGTAAAGAGTTGAGAAGATAGAACAGACCATTACTGAAGTACTAGTTTTGAAATACGGTAAAAAGCTTTCATTTCTTTGGTCCGTTGCATATATCAATTTTTCTGCATGAACACGCCTAACTTCCTACCGACAATGGTTAAATATAAAATACTAAATGAACGAGAATTTAAATTCCAAAAGAATCTTTTGAATGCATGTTTTCAATATTCTAGATGAAAACAGAAATGCAAAATACAATATTCAATGTAGATTTCATCATTTTTCATATCGAATATAAGACCCACGCCATAAATTGTATAACTGTAATGAAATTCAGTCATTCGTGAATAAAGCACTCCGCCCGCTTTCATACATTTACGAGATGGTTGTCGTAAATATTCTATTTTCTTGTTGCCTATGACTCGAGAAAAGATTTTCAATACTGTATTGAACTATATAATACCTTACCAGTATGTACTAAAACGATCTGAATCAATTTTTATTTTTATTTTAAGACCACCATCGCTTGTATAATGCAATGAATACTGCGAATTTTAATATTTCTAAAAACGATTGTAAAATTTATTCACAGGCACAAATCTACGTATGGTATTTATTTTCTGTGCAATATGTAAATAAAATAAAATTAAATATAACTTTATTATTTTTATGTTTCCCTAAAAACGTATTGCTGTAATAAATAGTATGTTACATTCTTGGAAATGCTCAATAGATTTTTCAATTATTCCCAAATGAAACAGTAATAAGCGATAAAAGCGTCTTAAATTACTGTACAATTTGGAGAATTTGGACGAATCGAATCCTGTTTCATTGAAATCTAAGAACTAATTATCTGGGTTATCTTCGCTGCTGTAGCTTGCTAAATTACATTTCTTGAAGACCACTTTGACGTGATAAAATGAATCCTGGTGCGGAGGGGAACTGAAGTCTTAGTACCTGCGGCTGATCCTGATTACGTTTAGCTGGCACAGTCTATATCGTTTCTGTTCCAGACTAACCTCGCCGCATCTTTCAGTGGGTATAAGGAAACCACCCGCAAGTTTAAACCAACACATGCTCACTGTAATATGGACAATCCGTATGTATCTAGGAAAGCCAAGTTCTTATTGCAACACAAATTGTCGATGTTTTCCTCTATGTATAATTATTTATAAGTATTGTTCTAAATTCAGCAAAAGGTAATAAAAAGAATATTTTAGTTCTTTTTTTCGAATATTCCTGTTTGTAATACTGTTTCTTATTTGGATGAGTATTTACGAATGAAGAATCAAATGTATTTTTCTGACCATTTTATTGTATAAATAAAAAAAATAGTATAATTATATACACGGGATTATATACAAAAATACGGATCAAAATCTAAAAAATTCTTTGTACAATTTAGACAAAATATTCTGTAACTGATACAGCTTATTTACAATTGCAGTAAAGACTAATTCTGATATATTAATTGGTTATTGATTTCAGATAATGGCAATTTGAAAGAAATTGTATAACTTGTTAGCTATCAAGCAATCAAAGAAGATCGAAGGCACACTCTAATACTATTAAATATTTATAGAAAAATCAGTCCAGATGAGTATGCTCATAATATTAAAAAAAAAATTAAAAAAAAATTTGTATTTAGAGTGCATATAAAGGTTTCATTCTGGTTTATAAGCAAAGCGACTGAAGATGTGTCTGTGCATGAAATTTTCATAAGCTTATGCTAAAACAACTCGCAGCTGCGCCGCGATATATGCGGTAGCTAAAGAAAACTTAAATTGAAACGCATTTGACGTGCGCAACCGCTCATTTGTCCCGACTCCCACGAGCGTTTTTACGAGACCAATAAAGACGCAACGCGCAAGACTACATTTTTACGGTGTACCTATGTACTTGCTTCATGGTGTTGCAGAGCAAATACCCCTTATGGTAGTTCTTAAACTTTCTTTTTACACCTCTGTAGCATCTTCTTTGTTAACGTGTAAACGTCTGTGCAAAATACCAATTTTAGTCAGTCATTTTTACAAATTTAGGATACTCATACCTTATTCTCAAATAGTATTTTTTGTAAACTAAAGAAGTCTGGCAAACTCGCGGTACAAAATGTTCGTTCGCACAAAAAGACGCCATTGCACTTTGATTAATACTGCATAAAAAGCAAACTAGCTTAACCTTGCAGCCAGTCGAAAGCTTTGAGAATCGCCGTCCTAGCGTCCGAAAATGCTCTGCTTTAATAACGCTGCTCAAATCGAACGGACACGAGATGCCGTAACCGAATACGTAGATACTGCAAAAGCATCAGAATGTTCGACTGTCGAATTTGTTCTCGGCATTGCTACACTCATTTACATTCCGCAGTGCGTTACGCGCCAAACCCGAGCCATCCACGCCGGAATCTATTCCCTGCTCAATCGCGAGGGCTCGATTGCAAGGATTATTTGTGCCGAGCGAGAGCAAATCAAGGATTCCGCGCCCGCGCGAAATCGCGTTACGAATTTACAAGCACGGGACATAATAATGTATCACTTGTATTTTTTCTAAAATAGCTTGATATTCTGTAATGTATTTGAACATTTTATATTGAAGGAACTTGATACTTACTAACGCAACTGGATTTCGTTCTCTGGATACAATGCAGAATTCGGAAATAATATAATTCGATACTGAGTGATGACGGTGAAAAGGTTCAGACTGATTCTAGTTAATGGCATTAAATCGTCTGAGTTGTACGCGTCGGTGCAAAAAAGAGTTTCCAGCTCTTAGTAATTATAAAATAATTTCGAGTGAACGAAATTCGTATTTAATGCGTTTGTAATAAAGCCGCTTGAGAGTGTCAACCGTAGAAAAGGAAAAAAATGGAAGAGTGGAACAGGAAATACTCGTGCTCCATCGGAGAGAGCCCGTGCGCATTTTCCACGGGAAACGCGAAAATAGGATTACTTAAGCTCTTTTCTGGACGATATCCAGTTACCACCTACCCATTTACGCCGCCCGAATTTCATTTCGCGCATTTCCGTTACGGGGGACGAGTAAGAGAGGAAGAGAGAGAGATAGCCGTGCAATGAGAACTTCTTCCGTTCGACGTTCCACGGACTTGAAGTATTTATTAAAGTCTATATTGCTACTGAGTGCATCAGATTATTCAAGATATTCTATTCAAGCAACTATTATTTACAATGTAAATTTATATTGTAAATTAATGATACCCCAAAGGAATGTTGTTTAAAGTCTTATAATAACAGAGTAACAGTTTTATTATTAATAAATCTTTACAAAAACGATTAGTAATAACAATTTTAGTCGATATCAGTCTTAATTTGAAGGAAAAGGAAAAAAGCATCTAAGAAATCACTAAAATCAATTAAAAAGTGAGATTAACAATTTCATTAACCGTAATAAAATAAATCCCCGCCAGACGAAGGTAATATTTAATTCCGTATTTTTCTGTTTCAAACGAAATTTTTAATTAGAAAAGTTATATCTGGAAGTAAAATAAATTACAACGATTATCTCCGTAGAAATTATCTAGTGGTGATATATTTATTTTCCTGTTACGTTATCTGCACATGAGACTTATATTTTCAGTTTATCCAATATTTTGTTCTGTATTCATTACAATAAGAATTATTATTTTTTATACAGTAGAAGTCTGAACAGAAAAATGAAGCAGGCCACAATGAATCAAGGTTAATAATGTTTATCGTATTTCTAAAATAATCCCAGTAAAATTTGACGACACACGATCATTAAAATGGGCACTATCTGTCTGTGAAAATGAAATGCAAGTTCGCCGATCATATAAGGGAGGAGGAGTGCAAGCGCGACAACAATAACTAACCTAATTGCAGAAGTGTGGCGAAGCAGAGTTGCAAGCTAGAAGGAAAGAGAGGTAGGAAGAGAGGGAAGGTGAAATAGAGAAAGACAGATGAAGATAGAGAGAGCTCCAAGCCCCTAATAAAGTTCACTTTGAAACTACAAAAGTTGCCGAATTGGTTTTCGAAACTCGTTAAGGCAACTGCACCTCACGGCGCGGTATGCAACGAGTTTGCCTGTCGAGCTCCTTCAAATGCAATACACTTATCCGCGCACTTCTCTCATTTAAAATGCTCGAGTGGAGAGAGGGAGTGAGAGAGAGAGAGAGCTGGCCGATTGTGCTCAACGTCATCCAAACACACACACATATGTGCGCACACATATGTGCGCGCGCATAAGTACTCGTGTCGATGGAACAAGCTTTCTCAATTTTTGCGAGTCCTCGAGCTGGTTCACCGGAAAGGGGATACGCGCGCGGGCGGGATTCATGATCCCATCCTTGTACACGCGTTGTGGACCGGATGAATTTAATGAATAAACCGCGTACTTTCTCTTTCTCGTTTTACAGGAAAAAATACAACACGGCGCATAATCGTCAAGAATAAAACTTAATTATAGCAAGGATGCAAAGCGTAAAGCGCCATTATAATGGCGCTACGGTTATACACTGAAGGAAAAAGGGACGAGCAACTTTGTTAATCATACCTTAGACAGTTCGCTGCGTGAAATGGATTATTACATTGAAGTTGTTCTGCTTTAGACAATCAGAAGGTTATGAAAAAGTGTATACGTGTATAAACTTTCTATTTAAACGTGGAACAGCGAGAGAAACTTCCTTTATCGCTATTTATGTTTCTTCAATACAGTAAGTTGACTTTAAACACACTTTATTTTGATCTAGAAACATAGAATAAGTATTCATTGACAAAGCTGGAAGTATATTCTAGAAAAATAATACTCACAAGTTTATATTTTGTTATAGTATAATATATTGTACAGTTTCATGACGGCACGATTTTTAAACGTTCTATTCGGATCGCCAAGATACCTTAAATTATGAAGCTAACAAATTTTTTATAGCACTCTTACCTCAAAATCATAACTTCAATACGATTATAGGGCTATCGGGGTATAAACGGTTCGAAACTGGTGCGGAAGGTGATTATTTAGCTATTCTCACATGGGATAAATAATCACCTTCCGCACCCATATCAAATTGTACTATAATATTTTGCTGTATAATTTAAGATATCTTGGAAATCTTGAAATATAGTCTATCTCAAAATCGCGATGGACCAATTCTGAGGTCAGTTTCAGATTCAGTGGTTCACAGCATATAAGAATAGCCTAGTCACATTTCTGTAACATGGTACTTTTTTAATGTTGTGTGCCTGTGTTTCTTAATAACTTCATGAATATTAATGAGATAATCGTAGTTATAGTCATCCATGAATCAGACATTAACAGATCGTCACATATTTCTGGGTACTTCTTTCGCTATACACAAACTTTAAATTATTTTTCAAAATTTAAAATATAATTTTTCATAATCAAAAATAGAATTGAACTTAATTCAGTGACAGTTTTTCTCGTACCAATTTTTATACAGCCTATGGCATTTTATAAGCTACTGAAGTACGTACATTTGATATTCACGAAATTATAAACTTATATAATAACATTTCAGTATATTTAACTCACACTTGAAACTTTACAATTATCTAAACTAATTAAGCCACAACGTAATATTAATATGTATCCGTTCAATATTAGCAAATATTATTCTACATTAATCGATAGGTAACCATTCAAAATTATTTAAAACAATGAACAATTAATGTCGCATACAATTTCTAACCTTTTAGAATTTGAAATAATATTAATCAGTTACGCAAAATATAAATGAACATTATAACTACCTATTATGTTTCTATGTCAATTCGTAAAATAAATAACATAATAATGTAATAAATTTCATGGCATTTATTCTATCAAATTTGATTGGTCCCAATATATATAATATGACAACGTTCTAAAATTATTAATACCTCTTATACAATAGAATATATAGATAAATCATAAATGTGGTCAATTAGCTAAACTAATGTATTACCAAATAACTTCTATTCCGTAACGCGTAATGATTTATGCTGTATTATACCGCAATTTCTCATTAGAATGCTAATGGATTGATGTTGTAGGCGAAAATAAAAAGGGATTCTCCACCCCGCAATAAAACCATTTAATGCAGAGTAATGATGGAAAACAGGAAACGTTTACTCATTGCTGATTTAATTATATTTTCGTTGACAATTATATTGTTCCTTTTGTGAAAAGCGTTAGTGTTGAATGTTTCCGCTTTTTTGTTTCGGGGGTAGAAGCGGCAGCTCGTCACATATGAAACGAGTTAAACACGCCCGAATGAGTTCACTCGTCGTTGGGAACGCGACAGGCTAGCAAACGTATAAAAGTTTTAAAGCTGCGCCAACGAACTTGAACAGTTTGTTGCTTTTTCACCAACTTTCTATAGCGCGTGTAAGTAGATACGACTGGTGCTCGGTCATGCACGAGTTTCAAATGGCGAAATCAAATTTTTCCATCATTAAAAGGATCGAGAGAGGGAAACCGGGGAATTTTGCATGTAGTCAGATACCGGCTATTATTATTACGACTTTAATCAACCGGAAAACTGGAAAATTCAATAACATTCACATATAAAAACAGCATAAAATTTTTTTGCGGTGAGTAGTACAGACGGAAAGTACTTAGACATTACAAATACAAATATCCTGCTACTGAACTTTCTATTTTCTTATTACAAGGACAACAAATCAATATCTAAAATAGTGACGATCTATTAATATTCAACCTCATTTTTATTTATATTCAAATTGATTATTAACCAAATTATCAAAAATTTTGTCCATTTAAGAATTTTAAATAATTTTTTGTAACTTTATATACCTACAAATACCTTAGTTTAGAAATGTGTATATAGTTTACTTCATTAAGAAGTTGTGGAAAACACCCAACAGAAGCCTGGTTTTCTTCATTTAAAGTCGTGGTAGGAGTTATGTACACATAATAACACTGTTAATTTATTAATTTTGCTCATAATAATGAGCATAATCACATTATAATTCTTATGGAATTAACGTTGTTGAAAATAATTTCAGTGGAATATTGAATGTTAGAGAGTTTTCAAAACAAATTATTAAAATAATATTTGTAAATTAATAATCCGGTATAATAAATGCTCCTTAATAAAATAATTAAAATTTAATAAGCAATTATAAACTCGGTTTTAACATACTATCGCTAAAAAAAACACTAAGCTAAAATAAAACTTAACGATCAAAAATTTCTTTTCATTACTTATACATCCAAAACTATCTTTTAAAAGTTAAAGAAGACCGGAAAAAGTCAATGAAAAATGTTTAATCTTCGAAAAAGTAATCTCTTAATCTTTCCAGCATCTTGAATCATTTATGCTAATTTCACACCAGGTTTGCCGATTTTAGATAGCGCGATGCGTCTGATAATTTTCAATTATATCAAAACTAATGTCGTCTCGGCCGATTCTATTTGCTTCAGTACAGAGCGCAAACTTTTTTAATTAAAGAGCCCGAGAAGTTTTAAATAAGTTGGTGTCGGTGACTGCTAGCTAGCAATGTAAGCAGCCAGACGAGAGAGAGAAGAACGAAAAGCAGAGAGCGAGGAGAACGACTTAGTCGAAGAGACAAACAAGAGACGAGAGGTAATAAAGTTCGACAATGATCAGCACGTGCGGAATTTATTCGTGGATCCATCTTTTCTCTGTCCTCCGTTCGTTCGCTTTTTATCCCCCTGCTTTTAATAACAACTGGCTTTTTTTTCGCTGCCTCATATTTTTCGGTATAACCCCTCTTCTTCAACATTGGACAGTAACACTTTATACCGTAGTTACGCTATCGGAAAGTCGTTTTATTTAATCACTATGTTAGCCATTATAGTTAACTGCATCATGTGAGATTGGCAGTAGACGAGCAGCAGACCACAGAAACGTTATAAAATTTTTTGTAACCTTTTTTTATTGTAATCATTGAGACAGAAAGAAAATTTTGTTGAAAAATTTGTTCTAAAGTATAAATAAATAACCCTTTTTGAGTATAACTTTTTTATAGACAAAATTTTGTAATGGTGAAAAAAATTTTTCATTGAAATTTATTTACTGGCTCTTATGTTATTTTTAAAAATGATTTTTATAGGTTAGGTTATTATATTATTGGTCAATTTATTTAAAAGTTGTTATAAAAATTATTTTAAAAATTGAAAATATTATTAATATAGATTGTAGAAGATTTTCTTTTTCTTTTTGTTTTTCTTCTTCTTTATCTTTTTCTTTTTTTTTCTTTTTTTTTTACATATTCCAAGTTATTCCTGTGTATAATGATATCATTAAGTATTCAATAGTGTATAACCCTTCAAACACCGAACCATCTAGACGTCCAAAAATTTGGAAAAACCCACGCCTACTAACATCTTTGCTGTCTGGCAAAAACCTGCTGTAAAAGAATTCGTATAAGGAAGCCGAATACCCTAAGATCTAAAACCAATAAAGGACGCCCATCACCTCGGAAAATTTTCAGAAAAATTCATCTGGGTGCAATCTCTCGGGACAATACAAAAGACACGCACTGTTAGTGATAAAGTGTAGGGTAACCCTTAACCAATCACGGACTCTGGAAGCCTCGATGATAAGAGGGAAAAGGAATACCTACCCTTACTCCGATACAATAAATCACCAAGGACATCCTCTCAAGCTGACCTTCACCTACATACGCCTACAGACAATTGGGCGGGTCATTATCTTTAAAAGCACGCGCATCACGCTGCAACAGTCAGTAGAGATTCCAGAGTCCTTCTCCGGAACTCGAAATCTTCAATTTTCGAAATCCGCAGTCATTCTCCAAATCCCGAAGTATAAGTTCAAGGAGTTCAAATTAGCAGATATATAGTCAACAGTCCAGTTCCAGTCTCAGTTTTTTTCCGTGACGATTTCGCCTACACACATTTTCACACACATTTCACCTACAACCCGCTAAGCACAACATTACAATTGTTTAAAATAAAAATAATTTGTTTTTTGTTGTTTTTACTTTGCAAATACAAGTTAAAATATTAAAATAATGAAGTTTATTTTTTAACAAAGTTTTCATTTACCTATAATTTAACACATTTATTAAAATCCACTGTTCTTGTTTCACAGGTAATAATGGCTTAGTTTATTTATGAATTATATATTACATATGCATATATTATAAATACTAATGCTGATAAAAATGTATTTATACATTAAATACGCATTTGCTTTAGGAAACCAATGTCAAAAGTGAAAGAAGCATTCAATATTGATGAACAGACATATTTATCGATACTACAGTCATAAAGCTTCTTTTAATCTTTTTCTGCTCCAGAAAGTCTGAAACATAATTTATGATTCAGTACATTACTGTAGTAGTTACGTACCTCAGTTCTTTACTGGATCGTGTATTGATTATCTAATCCTACTGAACTATGCAGTATTTCATCTGAAAAACTACGGAAAAAAGCAGACATAAGCCAGTTAATCCCTCAACACGCGTAATATATATTTTTATTAATAGCTACATTACATTCAAGTCAATTTAAAAATATTTCAAATAAGTGAAAAATTTTAGTATTGAAAATATGTTCATTTCTGTGATTTAAGAAATGATTCGTAAAATTGCTTTAAAAACTTTCAATTTCGAGTAAGTGTAAAAAAATATGTCAATCTCATTTGAACGTTTAATTTCGAAAAATTTAGCTATAAAAATCATCTCTCGGATTTTTTATTATGACAATGAACTTTTTTGCCAGGGAGCTCTAAATGTAAAAAGAACTCTCATGAGACAGTAAGACTCTCATAAAATCGATACTTTGGGCATTGATTTGCAGTATCGAAGCTGCAGGAGAGTCCCAAAAGCTCTTCTTGCCTTCGAACTCACAGCTGCAGTTTTAGTAGGGAGCATAATAAAGAGGAATTTGCCGTGCCGTTCATTATGCTTACATAAAATATGCAGACTCTACAGCTGGATAAGTCGATCATAAATACGAGCCCAAAACCTTATCAGCGCAGACTATAAAATTTTCACCCCTCCACTCTATCATTATTGACTCTGGATTATTCTGTTTAATGAGTTTGTGCAGTAACGGGTGAAAACCTCTTATAAAACAGTTCACTCGACGTTTATTCTTCAGTTCAATGGCTGAATATACACATAATTGAATCGAAATAATTGCTTTCCTTTTCCAATATTTCCACATAATTTAACCTTCCTTCTTCATTTTTCGCGGACGATTGAGCGATTCGCTTCGCTTTTAGCTTTTCTATTCGTTTTCTATTTCAATTAAATATTGAATACCATTTGTGCAAAGCTATTTCGTTCCAATTTTTGGCGTGTAATAGGTACACGCCAGATTTACCATATCAAGATTCGCCAAATCTGGTATGTTCGAATCGACATTCAAAAAATCACTTTTCACTATCGTGTTGGGGCATTTCATCAAACTCGCTGTACACGAAAACCCAATGCCGATGCATGACTGCGATGGAATTGGTTTTCAGAAATAAACCAAAATGTAATGAAAACAGTGTGGGCGTTTTTCATGTTGTTAAATTAAAATATTTTTTTTGATATACGTTTCAGATTTAGGTTTATTACCCAGCTTCCATTTTAATACTGTAAATATTATTTATATCTTACCCCTTTTTTACAATAATACAAAGAATAACAGTTTATTAATACAAAACTATTTTGGTCACTCTGATTTTTATTTTTTCGTGAATTTTTGTGCAATTGTAACAAATAGTAGACGCATCGTTACAAGTCCAATTATATTAATTCAGCTTTCCGTGCGAAAATACAAAAAATTTCTGTACAATCCAATTTGTTAGCTATCCCGATTTTCCTCATTAAATTGCATTTGCCTACTCACGTATATCTCTTTGTTTATCGTATCGAAATGAAAAGAAACGGTTCTTTGTAGTTTTAACTCATATCACTAATTCAACGAAGTAATTATTATTATCTAGTTTTAAATTTAACTAATGATGTTTTATTGCATCCTCGTCTGTAAAATTTATCGCTTGTATTCCAGGAAAACGTGATTTGGGTTAACAAGACATTTATCGTTCAACGAACTGTGTGCGTTAGCGTTGATTCATTCCAGTGTCGATATCAGAAGCTGGGCCTTTGCTACGTCAAAGTACAGAAATTCGCTCATTTCATTATACGATCTCGCTGTACGCATTACATCATCCATAGCTCTTCCATCTTGCGCACCCAGACTATGAGGCACAAACGTATTGATGCCAAACAAAATTACTTCACGCGCGCTCGGCCATGGGAACAGCAGCTGGCGAAAAATATCGCATTACAATACTGAAAGGCGAGAATATTAACGAGTATGGATTCGGTTGAATATGCAGAGAGCTGAGCGGCATCCGACAAAGATGGCGGATATAGGATTACTCGCACGGGGATGAAGTTTCACACCCGCACGCAAGCGCGGATGGTCAGCCGTCGACGCACAATGCTTACCCCGCCTATATGTACCATCACCTCCCCCCCCCCCCACCATCTCTCCGTTCGCTATCTCCTAACGTTGAGCGGCTTGACTAATACCTGCAGGCGGCCGAGGAATGAGGTCAAGCGTCGTCGTCGCGCGTTCCGGGCACAAGACGAGAAAGCGGACGGCGACGTAGCAGAGCAGCCTCACCAGTAATCAGCGTTACAACTACCTATCAGAATTTACTTTATTTCCGAGCGAAGCCGAGCTCCTGATTTAGATTTCATTAGCACAGGTTGCATTGCTCTGGGACTTTGTCGACTGTATATGCTGCCAGCGAAATACGAAAAAGATAAAAGCCTACTTTGTATTTATGGATGACAAAGTGACTCGAAGAACTTTTATTTCGCTCTTTGCTTGATAAAAATGCATTAAAATAACCTGGTGATTGATATAATTTTTTCAACTCTTACCTACAAGTATGTAAACATAGGTTTTACAAGGTTAAAATGCATTGTATATAATATCGTAAAATACATTAGAAGTAAAGATAATAAACTTTTACTTGCATCTTGGAGCGAGCTACTGTTTTTACCCAAATATTTTTTATCCAAAGATATGAGAAATTAAGTTCATTTCAATGCATCTTGCAACTGAAATAAATACTAAATTTTAAGTCTCAAAAGCTTTATTATACTTTGCGACATTCTTTATTATATGTATTGACAATGCTATAAAGGTTTAAAGCCTGCTTTTTCATATATTTTTATTAAGCTGGCTTTAACTAACATCCTGTAAGTCGTTGTAAGCATCTTGTACAAAAAATTATCAATTTAAAATAAATATGCGTGATTGGAAACACAGTTCACTTCATTTCTACCGAACGTCTACTTAAAGTTTTATTGTTATGAAAAGATCTATTCTTCTTCTTATTGTGCTCTTTTTATCTTCTCGCGTAGCTCAATAAAGACTGCGAATTTTTCTCTTTAGCTTTTTTTTTTTCAACCGTGTACCTTACTTTTAGTACTGCATGCTGCGGGAGTCTGAAGCTCGTATTTTTATTTCAAGTACTTGTGGGTATTTATCTAGACCATTCTCTAGAAATAGCAAGGCTGTAAAGAAAACCACAGTAAGTACAACTATAGAACCTCAATGCTGTTCATTGGAAAGTTAAAACCTTTTCGTCATTTATAGGTACACAAATTGTTCCCTTATTCTGTACATCATTACTTTACTTTGCATTCAACTGTTAACTTTTAAGTAGACTAACCATGAATCTGTAGTTACATTTGTATTTGTATTTGCTTTGTATTAATATATAGGATACAAGTCCACATTAAAAAGCTGTGTTGCTTCAGATTACTATGAAAATTTACTGAAATTAGCTGCGAGTCCAGAATTTATTATTAAATGCCATTTATAAAAATAAAATAATAAAACTTATAAAATATTAGTATAAATATTAAGGACTTCCACAATTACTGCATTCACTTAAAACTTAAACGGTAAATATAACGATTCCTGTAATATTATTATGTGCACATAATGCAATTATGTACAGCTAATTTTTATGAATCGTTAACAATTATTGTACAACTAAAATTAAAATCTTGTAATTACTTTATTAAATTAATTAAATTTAACGAGAATAATTTTACTTTTTATTCCTACTTTTTTTACTATACAGACAAGATGTAAATTGCTGCACTTTGTATGTAAATTGCCATGAACTAACAGGGAACTAAGTACAATTTTGAACCAAATGAGATATTGATTAACATAAATAAAAATACATAAAATTCATTTCCCAAATATTAAATTATACAAAAAATTTCAGTAGCTTAGTTCAAATCGTACAACTATGTGAATCGGTGAATACAAAAAAAAAATTGGACGTGTGCATATCGGTTAATATTTTTACAATAAATATGAAAACTTCATATTTGTCTGTTTTTGAGGGTACTGTTTCAATTTAATCCTGGTCTAAATAAAGAAATCTCTTCTATATTTAGTCATGTTTTTTAAGAATTAAATAATCAAAAAGTTCACAAATTTTAAATCATAATTTTTATGAAAAATCATTTTGAGCAATTTTTATGGTAGTTTCAGGTCAATTTAATAAGCAATTGTAATTTTTTTGTAAAAAAAAAAACTCAGAAAATCTTGTTACGTTGCTAAATATGTATTTTTGAGATTTCGTAATCGCCTTAATCAAAAAAGCACCCTTAAATACGGTTAAATATGCACTTTTAATATTTATTACAACAATGTTGACCAAGTTATACTTGTCCATAGCTGGTATACAACACTCTAGAAGAATTTGAAATATATATTTTTTTTTTAATTAAAAAAGTAGTGGTAATATTCGTGCAGAATTTTAAAACAATCTTCTTCATTTAAGAGTTGTCAGATATTTTGTTATATTCTTCTAAAGTGCCTTTCATTATTTAACAGTCCTGATCTTTTTCAATAAAATTTTCCGAGGCGCAGGTCTGTTAAACATACGGAGATCTGCACTCCTATAGTTGTTGCATCTCCATATTCACCGTCACAAAGAGGACGATGACGGTCGACGGAAGCAAAGGTACAGGAAGTGGAGAGGTAGAAGAAGATGAACCAGCACGAAAAGTCTTCTGCCTCTGATGACAAAAGAGAGAGACGGTGAAAAAGAGAGGGGGGCACAGCGGTAGTCGGAGGCTTGGTAGTCGTTTCCAGGAAAAGACTATGACGCTAAGACCGGTGCTGCTTTGGTAGTACGAGCGAGAGCACAAGCATAAGAGGACGAGGACAAATCCGCCGCAGGTGGTTAGATCAAAGAACCGGCTTTCTCCTCTTTGACACCCTCATTCCCTCGGATACGCGGGCTCGAGTGTGAGCGAGGGTCTAGGCTTCCTACTCCCTGTGTGCCTTCTCCCACTCCGACTCCAGACTTTCAGCCTCACGTAAACATCTATAGATATTCTATCAGTGACAGGCTTCCGGACGAGAGTCTGGAGGCAACGACGGTAGACAGGGGTGAAGAAGCAAATGTATATATCACGTGGCCGAGCAACAATCCAATCTCCGTGGAAATCTGCTTGGCTCGCCAGACTATCTGGACTGGAATAAGCCGAATGCGGGGAGAAACTAAAAGAAACGACGAGGGATAGGACGAGTGGAGAGAAAAGTCACTGCGAATACTTTTCTGAACCGGCTGCTGGCGAAGATTTAAACTAACTTGTTATCGGTCTTGATTGCTTCGATGGTGTATCCCAATGACTACTTATTTATATAAATTTACTTTTGAAGATCGTATATGCAAAGAAAATCCATCTTTAGTTAAAGGTGGTTTTAACAAAAAGATTTATTTATCAAAACAGCATTGCGAGATAATTTGTGGAAAATCAATATCACTATCAAGGATATCAATAACGCTCCCTCCCCCCCCC
>UELU01141593.1:93758-114038 GCA_900490025.1 Megastigmus dorsalis
TTGATGAATACAATACGGGGTCTTTGCTCCGGATCTCTAAACAACTACAGTTGGTAATGTATGAAGAGCGAAGACGAAATATAATTGAACGATCAAACGAACTTACCTGAAGTGAAGTTCGATCGTAATTATATGAAGTCTTCGCTCGAAATACATTAGTGCCCCCCCAAAAATATAATGGTTATTATTATAATTTTTACCCCTCCCTAAAAAAGTCATATCGGAGCAAAGGGAATGAAAAGTTGTACTGTACTCTGAAGACTGACGGGAGCGAGCGTGACGGTGGAGAGGGGCAGAGGGGGTGACTGAGTTTTTGGGTCTCTGAACACGTGATTGTCTATGCGTCCTGAGGACATCTACAGTTGGTAATGTATTTCGAGCGAAGACTTCATATAATTACGATCGAACTTCACTTCAGGTAAGTTCGTTTGATCGTTCAATTATGAGGCTACCATACTGCTTTGATTCACGCACATTTGTGACTTAATGTAATATCGACGATTTTTTTGTTGCATGCGTTAATCATTTGTTTCGCAATTAGTTCGAGCGATGTTAATAATCGAATCATTAATTCAGCGAAGGTGAAAAAAATGGTTTAAACTGCATAAAAAAACATTGGCAATAAATAAAAGGAAAGTTATTAAAAAGTGCATGTAATACAGAACACGATTATTGTGATTGCAGATTATTATTATCATTATAAAATAAAGAGCTAAAGCGTCATTATTTTATCAAACTGATCATCCGTTAACATAAAATAAAGGTGGATGGGTGGGAGGCAGTAAGATTTAAATTGCGGCAATATTCGCTTTAATGATAAGGCTGCGCCGGAGCATCGCGCAAAATCCGCAGACTGGAATTTAATATTTTATCTCGTCGTTAAATGAATGGGCGCCGAGATCTCTGTGGCTTAATTTCCGCGTCATTGCATTAATATTCAATAATCCGGGACACGCCCAGGCAACACAGCGCCAGGCAGCTGTTTGCGGCGGTGCGACAAGAAAAATTAATAAGCGCATCGTTCATTTATTTATCAAAGAAAAATACGCGCATACACATTCATACATCTACACGCACACTACTAGACCGTCGGGTTTCATTACTCGAGGACTGCGCTAGACAAATTCGCGTCTGCAAAAGACGAATCGGCGATGAATGAATTTTTTTAAATTAACCATCCAACGGAACGCGTCAACTCGTGATGGCGCGATCGCAACGAGGAAAGCCTATATATAGGAGCAATATGTACCCAACAAGGATCTGGGGCGTAAACATCGAGAGACAAACGAATGATTCGTCCGCGAGCAGCGCGTTATTTACCGTACTTTCAACTAGCGACCGCCTATAAATTCCTTTCGAGCAATTCTAGAGCCTGGAAAAATAGACTGGCTCGAACAAAGGGTTGTTTGACAACAAATGTGTATACACAGCGGACGGAGAAAGTGTACAGCAATGCTACGCTCCTGATAACAGATACAAATGTGTCTTGCGCGAACACCTGCCTTAGTCATGTATTTTGAAAATTTAATGCGATCCTCGAACCTTCCTTTCACCGTTACAATTTATTATCAAACAATGTCGGATAAAAAAATCTACTTTCTTATTCTGTCGTACCTCGTTCAAAGAGAAAGCGCTTACTTTATAGTTATAGGGGTTTTATATTTTTAAAAGCTCTAGTAAATGATCATATCAAACATTTTAATGATAGATCGCACGCCTTCGTAATAATTTTCATTTTGCTAGTGCATTTGGTTTACTCACTCTGAGAGCAAGTAAGATTTAGTACTCAAGTTTACAAATCTTTGTCAGACTTTTATTCGCAAGCTTATTCTCAGACCGTTTATCAAATCAAGTTTGAACTTGGAGTAAAGTTTGGATACATTATGCAGCGTGTACAGTATATTTTTCGCGAGCACACGCGAGAAGTCTTGTTACGGATTACGAAAATGTGACTTTGTATTATAAGATCGTTCAGAATATCTTTCCACAATTTTTTGTTTACAAAATTTAAAAAAATATTATGTAATTATAATAATCCTGTGATAGGGATGTAAAAAACATAAATAAACGAAATTCACCAATTAATTAGTCACCAAAAGTTAAATATTTTCATATCTTTAACAAAAAATTATAATCTTTATATATAGTATGGTAGTAAATTAGATGGACCCTCTAAAAAAATTTTTTAAGCAAATTTTGTGTTTGCGTAGGTATATGCTGGGGATTAAGAGTGAAGGAGTTTTAATAATTAATTAATATTTACATTATGTTATGCATCGATTTTTGATTGTTAAA
This sequence comes from Megastigmus dorsalis, assembly GCA_900490025.1. NCBI lineage: Eukaryota > Metazoa > Arthropoda > Insecta > Hymenoptera > Megastigmidae > Megastigmus > Megastigmus dorsalis. The sequence goes on from UELU01141593.1 coordinate 96,054, forward strand.
TGATGTAACGAAAGTAGTTTATGATTAATTATTCAATTTCTGTTTTTTACTCTGAATTAATTTAAATTTCACCCTTCCATGTATAAATTTACTCTGTATAGAATACTGTTAATTACAAATAATACTTAATTAATCATTGCAACGAACTTGTACGTAATATTACAATTATATTTCATACTGAATCCGTTGGAAAGCAGCGAGAACAAATAATAATAGGGCGATCGATTGCAAACGTGGAATATCGTGGGGCAAAAGAATACTCGCATATCTCGGGGTGTCGGTATTACAGTGCGACGTAATGTCGGTGGTCAATGTTTGCACGGGGATCGTAGGTAGGCATCCTGCAGGCTCGGATTGGCAGGAGGGCCTAATTTCTCATGCAAACATAGTCTCATTTTGCTCGGGCTGCCTGGCTGGGCAAACATCTGGGAAGGCCGAAGGCTCGATGCGAAGCCAAACTGCTGCTGCTGCTGCCGGCACTGCAGGTGCCTGGTGACGTTAGTCGGATATCGGACGCGCCATCCCGCGCATTGGCTAGTTAGTAGAAAAAGTTGGCTCGAGTCAGACCAAAATTCGTTTAGAGCGCTCGGACTAGTTTCTCTCTTTACCTTCTTTTACTCCTACTTTTTTTTCTACCTCTAGCTTTGTATTTGGGAATGGCAGTACTGCAAATCTTATTTTTGCTTTGGCCAGTGTACTTTTCAAATTAAAATTAAACTCCAACTAGGCACTTTTAATTAGTTTCTATTTGCGAGCCTTCACTGATTATTACCACTTTTTGCATTGACTGAACAGATTAGATACACAAATCTGAGATCAATATTCAAAAATAGAGTATTAACTTTTAGTTCCTATTATTTTTATAATAATATCAGCTTTAAAGAAATAGTATTTTATGTTTTATTGATTAAAAATAGCAATATTGAATTAATATCAAATACAAAACTTAACACAATTGTAGTGCAAATAGATTCTAAAAATCTTTTTCCTATTTGTGAAATAATAATTTTAGCTTTTTGTATCATGAATTTTTGAATGTGCAAAGAAATATACTTAGAAATAAAAATTCTTGAAGAATAAAACTTATTTTATAGGGATACACGATCATGTTAAGATGATCCTTTATACTAAGCAACAATGAGACCATCAAAGGCTTAAATTGAGAAACGTGGGGTCGCATAATTTTGTATATAAAGTTACATCTCTTTGAATATATACGTTTTCTAGTTTTCACAAAGAAGAAGTCATTATACCTTGTGACAATATTGACGTTGATGTAAATTAATGAAAGGATCAATTCATAAAAGCTGTATTAGTCAAATTTATCTGTTACTTAATTAAATTCTACAATTAATATGTAGAATTTTTTCCAATTAATTATAATTAGAAAACTATATGACTTGCCGAAAAAAATCCCAGCAAGCTATTGCGACAGTGTCGATTCAACCATCCTCTACGCGCATGGTTGAATAATAGCTTTGAAAAATTCTCTGAACGGTATAAGCTCTTCTCGCTTTTGGATCAGAAGTGTAGACAAAAGAGCCGACCAGCCGGACCTATACGATAGCTTTGTGCACACCATCATTAACGCAGCCGTACGCTTCACCTTTTTGACATGCATGCACTATTTTTTTTATTAAACGAAACTCTTAAATTTAAAACTACTGTGCGTGAAATTGAAAATAGTCTATTGCTTACGAAATTCAGGATATTTTAAACTTGCCACTGAATTGCTGTACCGTATGGCTAGGGTTGAACAATTAGCGACTTACCTAAAAAAGAAAAAAGTAGTAATTAGTCAATGTTAGGATTTTATTTTTTTTAATAGATATAACAAATATATTGAGAAATGAGTATATTCAAATTAAAAATTTAATCAATTCGAATTCAAGAATTATATCACTAATAAATTTATATGAAGTATAATTGCGTAGTAAAAATGATAGCTTCGCCAACATTTGCTTTGTTTTACATACTTTGAATAGGCTAACGGAAATGAAGTTCTACTAATATTCCCATGCCTTTGAACTTTTTTACTTAAACAATTAACCATTTCGTTATGAATCCGTTGATGGGATTGTAAAGCCGTGCAGGACATTATTTAATTTACATAATCTCTCGGATGTGAAAGCGTACGAAATGGCACATTCTTTCTTCCCTCTAAGACCATAGATCTCTGTGTGAGCTATAACCTCGGTACATTTACAATAATCATGCACTTCGACTATCTAACAGCGACACAACTAAACGCCCCATATGAACCCGCCCGCGCATGTATGTGTACACCTAATGACAAACTCCATTACATGCATAGACATCCTAATTATCTATAGATGTAGACACATAAACCTATTGACATATTCACATGTAATTTCAAAAATACACATACATATGTACATACAAGTAGGGATCTTACGTCTTCCATCTTTGTAAAAATAGGCGACAAATCCGGGGCTTTTGATTTTTCTGCTACTTTTTCTATCACTATGCTGCTCCATATTCTTATTCAATATTACCGAATATATTCGCTATTGTTATGAAAGAACGTACGAATTCAGTTTTCAACTTACTTCTTTGTTATGAGTATACATGTGCTATAAATTATTTATAAGTAACTTATAAATTATTTATGAACAAGGTATATTTTTAGATATCTATTACAGTTACTTATAGATAAAGGAAGATAATGGTCGGCTGAATCTTGTTTATTGATAAATGTAAATTGCCACTGAAGCTGAATTTTGTATTATCTATTTGTTTTAAAGCTCTAATTATTATGCCAGTATAATCCACGCAAAGATTGATATACTCCATTGTTAATTAATGCGCAATAACTGTTTTGATAACCAAATGGCATCGCTGATAGGTAACAGCAAAATCAATCTCCATGACAACTAAATTTAGTCGTAAAATTTATTTTATTGAAATTAACGGAAACTATTTAAGTACCCGTACCGTACGGCAATCCCCCTTCCCAGTGTTACATAATAGACATATTTGCAAGAGCATATGCCTACATGAGGCAACCGTTTACACACCTACATTTGCAAGTTGCCCTTGGAATGGATGCGTATTTCCTTACACAAACGTGAACGCAGCACTTGCATGGCCACACGCAGTGGTAGCAGCAGCAGCAGCAACATTAGCATCGCTAGACGTAGAACGAGCCGCGCGTGTTTACGTATAAGGGAGAGCTTTCAGCCGATCTCAGTGACTTGCTCAGCACAGTAAATTAACCCCGCCGCATGGCTCAAAGACCAATTAATGCGGCTTATGCGGTTGCCACTTAAATCTTGATGGAACGGCAGATGTATGCATGTGATGTAAACAGCCTTGCGGCCGTATTTGCATGATGAATTGATAAGGGCCTACATTTTCATAGCGCTGAGTGTTCTTAAAATTGCTGGATCATGCGACAAGGATTAGCTATGTGTAGTATGATCTTTCCTGCATGCTCGTAATTTAATTAAAGATTTTACATATAAACCATTGGAGTGTCAGATATATTTCCGCAATCCTGTTTATTTTGTGTCATTCTTTGTTATTATATTGCTTTCAGCAATTGATTTAATATAATAATAAACTCATTTTAGCATGTTTGAAAATATTTACAAAACAATGAATATTTACTATCTCTTTTAATAATTAGGTTAGTATTGTGGAAAATCCAATTTATGACAGTGTCGAATTTCTTAAATGGTCTTTTACTGGGGCACTTACCGTAAATAGATTTAACGCTTATATCTAATGTTAATACAATATCTATTTGTGGCAGTTTAATTGAAATACTGCGAATGTTATTGCTTTTCAGAGTGAGAGAGAAAGAGAAAGACAGTCACGCGAAGTGTACGTTTGACGTGCTGCGAGAACGTTCCAGAGTACGCGAATGCATAACTGTGTACTGTGCGACCTGTCAAGGCTAATAGAAATTGCTTTCCTATGCACATCTATGGTAAAGCGGCATGAACTGCTCGAAACTTAATGCGAATACGGCAACTGTTCAACAAGTCTATTACGCGTGCATTTCATTTCGTCAAATTAGATTCTTTGATTATATACCAATAAACTTTTGTTTTACACTTAATTTAATATTCTTGTAAACTGTTTAAAGTTACGTAATTCGTTTACAAAATATCGAAATTACTAAAATATAATTATCTAGTTATTATGTAGTAGTTCCATTGCTAAAAGTCATATAGAATTTGTTACATTATTTAACAAAGTATATTCATAAAGTAATTTATGATTCTACAAGATTTGGTATTTTATGTAATTATTCCGGACAAATTTGAGTATTTTTATGGAATCAGCGCATATTAGCGATTTCAAAATTTATTAGTAATTTTAAATTTCATTCTTTAGTAATAAAGCTCTTTTTAACACATACTTTTTTGTTTACTCAATTTTGTGCTGATTTACGAATGAACTTTGATTATTATACTATGTCTTGCACGAACTTTATAATTAATAAATTTTATGGGGAACACATGACATATGTGCATATGTTTTCTTCAAGAAACTCTAGAGCTGAAAGTACCTTTTGTACGCTTCTAAAACTCATAAATCAAGCTTTAATAAACTTTAGAAATCTGAAGAAGTTTAGTAATCATAAGTTTACCGAGTTCTGGCAAAAAATTATTCACCAGTTCACATAAAACAATTTTAGTCGCGCTTTGTTTATTGCTATTATGTTATCGATAATTTTCGGCTTTCTATTTCTTTGTAAATTAGCTGCTAATTAATATCAGTTTCTTTAAAATAATAAAAGTTTGCTGTCATGTCAAACTGATGTAAAAATAATATTCCTACAAAGGATGTTTTTATGTGTCAGTTATTTAAACCTCTTTAATCATTAGAATAAAAACTTATAAAGCTACACTATAATGTACGTAATAGTCAATTAACATTTAGCTTTGACTGTTTATGTTAGAGTGAACAGTTTCAATACGAAAGCTTTAATAAGTCTTGTAGCATCATCATTAAATGTGATTGTGAATGAGGGGATAGTATTTGAAAATTCAAGTGTCGATCGATTAACTTACGAAATCCTAAGAGCCAATAATTTCAACAAATAATTTCGCTTAAACAAAACGTGAATTATCGCAAAGATATTCAATTAACAGCAATCAAAACCGGTAAAATCATCAATCAGGAACCCATACCTTTAAAAATGTTATCTAATTTTATTTTACAAAAAATATGTATTAAATTTCAGTAATTTTATGCTCAGTAAAATTACGAAGTGCTACACGTTTGTTGCTTTGATAAATCCTTTCGCAGCAGTTATGATTAGTTATTAATTATTTACAATTGAAGCATATTCATATTAGATAATTATATTCATATTCTAAGTAGTTACAAATTGCAATATTTTGAAAAAAAATGCAGTCAATATTTTTCATTTCAAAAGTTCTTCTTTTGAGCTCGCAACTAATGGATACGTTTTTTTTAGTAAAAACTCATAGTGGAGCTCTTCACTTTTCTAGGAAAAAGTAAACGATGTTTCCTTCGCTCGGAGTAATATCCAACCAAAAACTATGAAGCACTTCGGAATAAATTGTCTGGCTTAATACAAAAAAAACGGGACAAGTACAGCTCGCCTTTCTTGCAAAGTCATATATTAATACGTAATTAAACAGCGCCCGAGATGCATAGCCGAACGCATTATTCTAATTATAACACAATTAATTAAAAGTTGGCAAGGTAAGTAAAAAGTTTAGCCGGTGCAACTTTTTTGCTCTGGGGCCGATCCTTCGGCGCGCTCTTTTTTACATCGCGTCCTCTACTCCACGTACGAGATCCACGGTAGCGCAGGAAATTACAGGAATCCAACGAGCAAATACGGTCTTTACTTCTGAAATTAGATCTTTCCGAAGTTTCTCTCTCGTGAGCGAGAGACGAGCGAGAGACGAGAGAGGAGTTCTCGGAGCTATAAGAGTCTCGCGACGCGCCGACTCTGCACCAACTCCCGGGACGCGCGACAGACGCGAAGTTTGAAAAAGAAGCTTCAGCAGCAGTAGAAGCCTTAGCCGAGGAACCTACATCGCATACATCGATGGTTGCAGGCACACACGTGTTATATATAGAATAGCTCTCCCAACGACTCCAATGACGACAATTCGCACGTCCGACGAATGCCGAATGACATTTCACGAGCGTCGTGCACCGATGCAAATGTATTCCGAGCGCGTTCCCTTCGAAAGCACAGCAAGCCGGAGAAGAGGAGGGGGAGGGTGGCAGGAGAGGGGAAGGAGAGCGGACTTGCCGCAGATTAAAAGTTTTTCCATGAATAGCAACATCCGCGGTGGACTCTCGCAAGAAGTCGCTGATTTTTGCTTCAGCGCGATCCCGCTGTCGTCGCCTCTGTTCTCCCAGCGGAGATGCCGCCGCCGCTGCGGCTGCCTCGTAAAACTTGCAGCGGTCTCATTCGCGACACGTCGTCGCGCTTGTAAATTGGAGTGAAGCCGTGGGGCCGAGCGTTCGATACGGGAGCCCCGGAGGCGCGCGAACACTGGACGCTGTAGACTGAGGAACAAAGAGAGAGAGCGAGAGAGAGAGAGCGAGAGAGAGGAGAAGAATAGGTGGCGAATACGAAGGGAGAAGAATAAAAAAATTTCCCGCCCTGCTGCCTGATCGTATTTGCATTTGAAATAGCGATCGTTAGATGCAATATAAATAAAAGGGATGGGACGGATTGGATGCCAGACAAGGGATGCTATTCTCGCATCTGGCGCTCCTCCTGCACTGACGTCGAAGACAAAGTCGTTTGATTTCAGCAAATGAGCGAATTATTTGACGTCGTTTTCTTTCTGCAGGTAGAAGCCAAGCAATCACTTGCGTTCGATTGTGCCGTTTCGAAGAAAAAAAGCTTTGCACTAAAAAATAAAAATAAAAAATACTATACTCGATTTTAATCAAAAGTAACGTGTTTTAGTTAAGGCTTATTTGACTTTCTTATTACATTTAATTTGTTTTTATACTCTTACAGAACTGAATGTTTAGTAGAGTACTCACCTGCATTTTGACTATGAAATGTTCTTTATGTTTGAACATGAAACTATGCCTTTGCCGTTAGTGCAAGAGGAACGTACATTTTAAGCTTCTAATCCGGTGCAAGTTTTCATGACCCCAAGAACTTTATTTACTTTTAATATTGTGCGAATCTATATCCCAGTTTTCCCAGGAACAGCCATGGGATTCTTCCCAGTTGCAAAACAATTTAGCTCTAATATTTGAATCACTTATTAAAATATCTGAATCGCCAATTTAAAAAAATTAACTAAAAGCCGACATCCTGAGTTAAAGTAATTCATTTTATCATATCGAGCGCATTTATATATTCCACCAATATATCACAGTACAGAGAGACTCGTATATCGTGCAGAAACGTAACGAAAATTTGTTTACTGCGCAAATGCATGCTTTACAGCATATTAAACGCAGCGATGCGAATCACCGCTATTCGTCCGAATGCATTTCAGAGTTTCAACTACACGCATGTCAATGATCGAAGTATAAAAGCATATGGGGAAAAGCACGCACGTGCACACGCGAGTGGCAGAAATAAAAAGCAGAAATCTCGACAAGTTCACAGGGTAGTGGCTCATGTATATTTTCGTAGACGTGTCATTCGCGTGCGTGTAGTGGTCAAATCTATCCAAAGCAGCGAAAACTAAAATGAGCTTATAACAACTTATAGGAACGAATGGGCAGTTAGTGAGATTATGGATTCGAAAATTTTATTTCTCTGCAACTGATGTCTCGTTGCTGTTATTTTGTAGTCTCCGCTGATTGGCTGTTTCCTAAGTTACTATCTCTATTCAGTCTAATTTCAGAGTTATTTTTAATTTGCCACAAATAAATAATGTAACCAATATGTAACAATACTAATGCTTGTACAAATATGCAAATCAATAATGATAAAAATTTAGTTTAATCGAGTCCGTAACCTTTTCAAAGACACGATTCGTTTTCATTTCTGAGTCGTTAATTAGTAATACACATATAATTAGAAATTAATTAATTAAATTTCAGTTATCGAGTCAAAGAAAACTATTTACACAATCACATTACGTATTGATTCTTTATAATGACTGATATTGAAACGTGAAACTAACACGTTATAGAACACTGAATCGTTATTCTTCCACATGAGAAAAGAGAAATTCAACTTACAATATAAATATATTTTAAAAGGTTTCCTGTTTAAATTAACATAGATCTAGTACATAAAGAAAGTGTCGAACTAATTTGAATTCAGATCTCAAACTAAGGTAGAAACTTTTGGTGTCCTAGTCAAGCTTTCTAGAAATTCAGAACAAGACCAAATTTCATTTTATTCAGTTTCAGAATTTGAAACAAGTCTTGCTTTATCTCCAACTGCTCTTAACGAATAGAATATCCATATACATGAGCTGTGCAACTGCACTCGCAACTCATCTACTTCCACATGTTCGCATACAGATGCATTGTTCATGTTAAAATTATAAATGTGACGAGATCCCCACGTTTTGCACGACTTAAAAGATTGTATTTCTTTCTGTTGCTACCGTTCCTCGCTTCGCATTACATAAAGACGTGAATAACAAACGTTTACATTAAAAAACGAACGTCCCACATTCGTATTCTTGAACATTTTTCATTCATTTGCGGCATTTTGAAACTTTTCATTTCAATTTTCATTTAAATTTTTATCTTTAAAAACAGTTTGCGTGATCTAAAAATACTGATTGACAATTTTACTGTACAACCCTAAATTATTTTATTATTTAGTGAAATCCCACGTTTCCCAGGAAGACGCGAGCGCACAAAAGCATTTAATAACCACTTCATCGCCTCTAATTCGGCTCTGAATGAAGAGCCGCTATATGGAAGAGTAGGCGAATTCCTCAAATCGACAAGTATTAACAACGATAAAACGCAATAACGCAATTACGCATTTCGTCTACTGAGTTAGCCGCAGTAGAACTACTATCCGAAATGGTCATTCTGTTCTCTATCTTTCTGTTTCTCTCTGAAGCTGGAGCAGCCGTCAAAGTTAGCCCGATGCAAACGCACTGCGAGATCGCATAATTGGGAGCAGATGGGATAAGCCATATCTGCATCCTTTGTAGTAAAGTTACCTTCTAAAGTTGTAAACCAAACGTGCCCCAATTTTGGCCCAAGTTCCGATTCCAAGAAATTCAATGGTTGTTTACCGAAAATTAATTTGGTCAGTGTGTAAATAAAGCACAGATTGATTTTGAAAGTGCAAATGCAATTATAATTTATTACTCTGGGTATACATATAACATAATACGTTCTCGCAATTAAGTTTCCCTATCCTCAGTCTGCTCGATATTTCATTTTCGCGCATATATGAAAAATAAAGTCTAAATTATTAATAGTCGAACGATGAAAATATCAATGCATGTTTTGTGTCCAATATAATTTAATATAAAGGGAACAAAGCCATTTGAAAAGCATACAAAATTGTGTTATTCGCGATGAATGAATCATTTTAGTAGAAGATTAAATGATTCTATAATGCGGATTAAAATCAAATTCTAGAAATTTCAGGATGAAGAACTAACCAGGACGAATGCTTTCGGAATTTCATTAGACGCGTAAACTAAAATAATCCGCAGATAATCCACTTAAACCTATTCTCATGGTGGTCCGAACATTCGATTTATCAAAAAAAAGTGAGATTTTTGTTTATCCGCCGTTGCATCTATTTACACGAGTGTGTTACATTCACAATCACGTCAAACGCGCAAAACGGAATTTTTTACGAGGATTACTGAAATACTCTGATGAGATTAAGCTGGCTTGGGATTTACCAAATATTCAATATTTTAAATATAGGATTGCTGACATGGAAATCTTTAATATATAAAATTAATTGCATTAATATTATGGATCTTTAAGACAACTTTCATTCGACGCAATTGAGCGTCTAAAATCTTAATTAGCAATCAATTATATCTAAAGTTTCACCTTTGGGTGTAAAATAATGCACAGTCATATGATCCAGTTTAATTAATGAGCTGCGATAGAAGGAAGCACATGCATAATCATCAACGCCCTAGAGTATTTCCAATGTGCTACAGGCTTCGATGAGATATGTGCAAAAGCTAGCGCGACCGAATGCGTAATCCAGCACGCCGTATCAATGATAAATGATTGAACTGTAGTTTTAAAGAACATATACATGGAAGAAATGTGACAATATTTTTAGATCAGTATATTCACTTTTTTTACATATTTAAAAAAAAAAGGAAAACATGTACATTATTTTATTATAAACCACTGAATGAGTAAAAATTAACTGCATAAAATTATTTTTATGTATTTATAAACAACAATAACCTGTGACAACTGTTCAAAAAAAATCCAAATAATCATAAGCTGTTTTTTAGGAATAAACTAAAAATAGCATAAAGCAGTACCTATTCTTTATTGTATATAGGGTGTGGTTTTTCAATCTTGAAGCTGAATTCCAAGTTCGCAGTTTTCTCCTATAATATTCCCGAGGTTCACGATATCTCATTTAAAATTTCATGCATAAATAAAGAAGCAGCTTTAGAAGTAATGCGCAGTAAAGCTTATAATTTTTTGAAGATTCTAAAGACGATATCCTTACTCTACAACCTTCGTACATCAATTTAGTAAATTCCAAGAATATGATACAATAGAAATTTTATTTATGAACTTCCAGTTTCTTAGATTATTCTTTTAAAAGTATTGTGATAATCACTTAAAAATTTAGCTACGTTTGCTTTAAAATGCATTTCCTTTCAAGCTTACTGCATCTTAAAATTAAGCTGGCAACGAAGACGATACTCAATTTTTATGAGACCTATAAATTTCAAATTTATTGGTACATAAACATAGCGCTCGTCGATAACAAGTTATGCAGGAATAAATATTTTGATTACAGTAATAAATGGGTCGTCTATCCGATATAATTATTCTTCAAAAAGTGAATCTTTGAATTTTGTATTCCGACCAAATGGAGAGTCGATATTCGCAAGTATGCCATATTTAATGAAAATAAAAATGCAGTTTGAAATGTATTGGGCTCTCATATTTTTAACATTTACATGTTTAAGATAAAGTAAAATAAAAAACCAAATAGCTTTTTCTTCATTAGAGCAAGAATTTAAAAAAACTTTATTCTACTATTTTACAAGTAAATTTTCAATATAGATAGGTAAAACGAAAGAACTATTTTCAATAGCATCAATAGATTTTGTATTCTGAACAGCGGCATGTCACAATTCAATAATAAACTTTGTTGTATCCCCAGTACTCGCAATTAACAGCGGTTATTCTGTAGTAAGGAAAAAAGCAGAACAATTTGTGCGCTATTCTGTAATATTTGCAGCTCCACCGTGAGCCGAAAACAATAAGGGCGAAATTGTCAAAAGGCGCTTCTCAAACTAACGAGAGCTCAAATTTAAATTCCAACCTAGCAACAACACGATTCCCTATTTCTTTCTATAAGTAACGAAAATTCTGATAATTAGTCATAATTAACGGTTTCGCTGACAAATTTTATTAGCCTGCTGTGCGCGCAGCCAGTGCTATTGATTTTCCCGACACAGCCGCCGCGCCGCGTGTAAACCTGCGACGTAAGCCAAACTTCATGGAATTCACAGCGCGGTGAGTATGGATGTACGTATGGGTATGTGTGCGAGAGAGGAAGAGAGAGCGAGAGGGGGGGGGGAGTGTGTGCGAGACAGACAGAACGAAAGTGATAGATAGAAAAACACAGAGTGAAGAGATGGGGAGAAAATAGTTTAAGCTACGCTCTGCGACCTTACCTCGAGTTCAAATAATTAGTTGCAATTAGCAAGACAGGCTAATGATGCTCATTTGTAGCAAATTCGTTTTTAATAATATTCTATTTAAGGAAAAAATGTAAAATGCGCACAACAAAAATCTGAACGACCGTCGGAGCTTTAAAGCCCTAATAATTAAATTAAATCTTCGAGATTCAAAACATTTTCATTCACTTTTTATATTTCAATGCAGATTTTATACAAATTTTAACTTTTTCCAATAAAGCTTTAATTTTATGCTTTTTTATGCAAAAAATATACGATTGATGTAGGTAAGAGTTGTGCATATAACATTTTTGTTATTATAAAAATAATAATCAAACCTTTCCATACAGGAAAGCCACCTGTAACCGTGAAAATTATACGACAACATTTTAATAAAGTAGCAAATATTAGGTAAAATATTTTTATAATTTTACATCTGATATTTATATCGCTATTTTTAACATTTTTATTGTCCTGATTTAATACACTTTTCATCATTCATTCCACAGTTTGTCTTATATATAGAAATTGGGTTTCACGGAAAAATGATCTATAAAAAAATTCGGAGAGTAGTTTCGTCCATTCGCGAACGTGTTGCTAAAAATAGTTCTTTTGGTGGAAGATGAATCTTTTTTTATAAAATAAAAATTCAAATCTGATATTCAAATATAAGGAAGATTTTTGTCACGTCGTGGTGGCAGCGAGTCTCTCATTAATTCACCTTTCATTCCGCGTAGCTCCCTAACCATAAGTCGCTAGGGGAAAGCTACGATAAATTTTCATAGAACGCACATGCAAGGGACGAAGCAGTTTCATTCGCACTGTTTCCATCTTCTCACCCCCCCCCCGCCCTCTCTTTCTCCCTCTCTTTCTCTCTCATTCCCACTAGTTGTCTGTGGCAGCTAGGAATAATAACGAGGCTGCTGAAATTAATTAAGAGAATAATAGATACCTCGTTTGCAGATAGAACTGCACCAATTCTCGCTTACAACACGAAACCGGGCTAAAAACCCCTGGCGAGTATGTGCTTTACGTTTGTCTCCTTGAAATATTATATTCAGCGTTGGAAAATTGCTAATGAAATGGGACAAAGGAGAATAGGACCGAGACCGACATTTTTGCCATTGAATCATGAACTAGAAAAAAAGATTGTCGCTATCAAATAGAATGTACAAATAGATACTTATATCAATATGAAATGGTTTTTTTCATTGAAATGCAATAAGATCGTTTTCATTAAATATAAAAATTGTGAAAACAGCCTAATTGTTACTGGAAACTTTGATTTTTCATTAAAAATAACAATTAGCTATAAAATTGAATACAATACATTACTTTAATAAAATAAAAATATTAGTTTCTAAGTTATTTAATATATTAGAATATATTGTAAAATCTTTATTTCACGTATGAAAATTATTAATACTTCTGTACGTCACTCAGTATTCCAGATGTAATTGATGGTGACGATCGTACGCCCAACGTTTGTTCCTCTTACATTTACATATTTGTAATTGGTTTAATTGAATGCCAATTTCAATGTGAAATTCGGTCAAGGTAGACTTTAAATTTAAATTTTCTCAACTTTAAAACCCGCCCTTGCAACAAATCCTCTTTCAATCCGCATAACAAATAACTAGTCAAGCTTAACAAAGCTTACAAAAATACACAAGCCACATTCTCTTTTTTTCTCTTCCAATTTCTCTCTCTCTCTCTCTCTCTCCTTTTCTCTCTCTGTCTTTCCCTGCACGCATTATATAACATACACTAGATTGATCTTAATGACGGGCTAAATTCGGATCCACGTTAGGTATCATTTCGTTATCTTGGCGCAACAAACGAAATTAACATCTTAACTAAGAGTGCCGCGAATAGTTCGCATTCTAGCGATTACTCCCGAAGATCCCTTATTACGCACAGCCACGTACACTCGTAAAGCTTTTGCGAGGAATTCGCTCGGTGGTAGCTTGAATATTAACTGGATGCGCACAATACGCATCGCGAGCTGAACAAATGGAGGAATGGGAGGGCGTAGTTCCAGAGACGAATCGCTCGGAGAGATAGTTAAGAGAGGGGGGAGGAAGGAGGGGAGAAACAGGAGCGTTCGAAATGCTCAGGCAGCGACTACATCTAGCAGCGCCAATTTCCCTAGGATGACGACGATGTTCCCTGCGCGGAGCACACGCTGAGAACACCCTTAGCAAATCTTGATGCCGAGAGTGCACAAAGTGCGCAACAGCAGTTATAGTCATGGAAGCTAAGCGGAGGGGCGCTGGGCCTGGTGCACATAGTATTACAGGAAAGGAAATGCACCGGTACACCCACGTAATCGCGGCTAACGAATAATTACGTCTATCCAGGCTAAGGTCGCCCGAAGTAGACAGCGAGCTCGAATTTTCAAGGAATGATACTGAACCTCTGTGTATACGTCTCGGTATAATGAGCATAATCAAAATCGATATTGCCTTTTAAGCAGCAATTAGATTTTCTACTAAGAGCGCAAGTTCATTGCAGTCTTTGAATTAACAATGATTGAAACTCGATAAATTTTTTATAAGGATTTGAGAATATTAAGAAGACCTGAAACAAGAAAGCAGTTTTCCTGATAAAGTCAACGTTTCTTTTTGGTACTTCATGTCGAAATACATCGTATATTAAATAGTGTTACCTACAGATAATATACTGTATATACATACAAAGTGTGTACTCTGTAACTGTAAAATGTTCCTGTTCCTGTCCCATTTTCAGATTTCGAATTACAAAAATAAATTTTAAATAACTTTATCCGATCAATCTTCAGTATAATAATCACAATAATACTTTATTTACCATCAAGGGATTCAAAATTAAAAAAAATTCTGATTCTCTTCATTAGTAAGTTATTTAAAGTATTTATGACTTTATAGTTTATTGTAGAGTAATATTAAACCTTATTATATTTTAAGGGATAGTCGTAGCGAAGAAAGACCGTCGCCTAATCTCACGACATTTTCCAGGATTTTAACTAGATTTTACAAAATAACGTAAATCTGAACCGACAACATACTAAATAAGGCATTTATGATGTCTGATAATTATTTTTTATTGAAATATGTAGGGTGTTCTTTTCCTTTTTTGTAAAATATACATACATCTTTTAATTAACAAAAACGATATGAGGTTAGCTGACAGTCAGTGCTGTTGATCCCCTTAATATTTTTAATAGAAGTATATATATTTATCTTAGTAATTACACTAGGAATTTCTAAATGAACCAAGAAAAGGAAGTAGTCAAGTAAAATTGCCAGTGTTGATATTTGCATTTTTCACTTATCCGTCGTTATGGATCTGTTTTACAACTCGTGCATCTTTAATTACTCGGCTAAATGATCGGCTCGAAAATTTCTTTGTGTGTCACTAAGCTTTTTTAGCTAATAATCTGTTTTCTCCAATATTCAAACTTTCCGACTTATAAAATCTTTTTCACCACCGTCGACAATTTTTATTTGATCGATATTTTTTTTTATATAATCAATCGGATTACTCATAATTTCTTAATCACAGAAAACGGAAACATTTCAGTTCAGTATTACATTGATAGCTGTCGACTGGATAAAGTACGCGAAACAAAGAAATACGATTTGAAGAATGAGGTGATGAGTAATGAAACACGTGCTGTAACACGAAAGTTCGCGTTAACCAACAGAACAATTACATCAATCATCGTGCACCTCTAGCGTTCGCGTGAAATCCTTGGAAATACAATATTACGTCGCTCTCGATTCACTCGTTTACTGGAAACGTTACCTTCGGCTCTTCGCGTTCGCCGTAATCTCACATGCATTAGTACAATGAGACGCCATGCAGCGACGACCTTAATAAATGCACAGTTGTTATTGCATTTGCGGGATATTTCCTCCTGGGCGTGATAGTCGATATATCGACAAGCAGTTCTCGGTGGGGGAGGTGACAATTACCATTTATCACGCCAGGAATTCCTTACGCGAATAAATATATCCAGAGATTCGAGCTGCTCTCTCCCTCTTCCTCTCGAATTAAAGCACGGAAGAAAGCCCATCGTGCTGACATTTATGTGTACCTCCCTCTCTATTCTCTCTCTCTCTCTTAACCACCACGAGCTCGATTCCAGAGCTCTTACAATGTACCGCCACTTCAATTAATTACGGCAGTCGATTAAACAAACGACTCTAAACCGAGTTATTAAATCGAACAGGGTCGCGGGCGCCACCGCAGTTTGTTCTCGCAGTGCAGCTTCATGCAGCGTAACATATACAACTACCCAAGCTGCAGACGCACGGTCCATGCGCGCGGAAGAGCGAGCAAAAGTCAAGCGATCGTTTTGATTTTAGTAGAGCAAAAATATATGGATGGTTGGGAAATTTCTGATATGAACTCACGTTCTTTCTTCCTCGAGAGCATCGAAATCAATCACGCTATTATCGAGCTTTTCCATTTCCATATTTAAAAAACATTTTTTTCTCGCTCCACTCGTCGTTATCGACGTTTTCACCCAGATTTAACTTTTCTCTCAAAATACATGTTTTTTTTTAAACTACCATTGTTAAATATTTTTATAAATAAGTCCATACAATGCATTCGATTTTGTTTTAAAAACCAACGAAGCATCGAAAGCTTGGATTCAAAATGTTGCACAAATAGATAAATATTTTATTACAGAAAAAAATGTGCTAAGCTTCCTCGATGAGTAAAAGTAATTGTTTGTATGACTATATCGAAGTCTTATTTGTGTCAATATCATAAATGCACATTGTCATTAAATACATAATATGTCTAATAGTTTTTTCTCGTAAAATTGAACAAAAGATAGCAAATAGTAAGCCTCTAAAAGTGCGTTCATTGAAGCAGGAATCAATAATTTCAACTTATAACGATATCAGTACTAACCGCACAATGGTCATGAAGATCATACCTCGATCTAAGTCCACTTCGCGCCCCTCTTCGCGAAGGCAAAAGCATCCCCAATACTTTCTCTTGCTGCAATTCATCGAAACTCCAATCTGGTCTGCACTAAGGGTCGGATAATAGGTGTTTCCGCTTAGAAAGAAGAATGAAAACGAGAAAAAAGAAGAGCAGAGAGCAAAAGAGAAAAAAGTCTGAAAGCTCGAAAAGAAAGGACGGCAGGCTGCACCAGGAAAAGAAAAGAGCGAGCGAACAAGGTGGAATCATCGGGGAATCGGAGTCGTTAGTAGGATTATGTGAGACAATGGGACGCGGGAGGAGGGGCTGCGGGAGGGGTTGGACCAGCCCCTTTCTCAATGGACCAACAATCATTCTCGCTGCTTCTGTCGCTGCTGCTGCTGCGCCGTTGTCTGACGCCGGTAATTCTAGGGAACGAAATAGCGAAGGGTAATTGAAAAAGGACAACGGGAGTAAATAAGAGAGAGGAATAGTAAAAAAAGAGAGAAAGAGACATTAATAAACGCATGCGCGGCGCGGCTCACCTGATGTGTATGGATAACTACTGAAATGTTGATTTACGCGGTGAAAATAAGAGAAGGAAATAAAACGGTGCAGTACGTCTGGAGCGACAAAGACTAGTAGAGGAAACTCCAATTTATTCTAATCATCGGTCTTCGTTCATTGATTTCCGTTGGAGGGTAGTTCTCTGCCACCGGCGATGTCGTCGTCTCAACGAGAAACAAACCTCTGCGACGCAAGCCACAAAGGCGATTCTAAATTCATCCTCGACTACCAGGAAGGAGACATCGCGAGATTTCGCAATCCAAATCGCAAGCTTCGAAGATTGACGGAGAATTATTTGCCTTAAGAGGGTGTCAAAGTCCTACAGTTACCACTCAAACTGTTTTACCGATCGGATATGAATAATTAGTAATAACTAAATAAATAGGTAAAATTATGCAAATCCCAAATACAGGTGCACTTCGTCTATTAATTATCTATCTTCCAGCAAAATTTCAAGTGAATATTTCAACGACACCTTCAAAAATTTCTGCACCGAAAAAATAAGTATTTGCATCGAAATGAGTGCGTTTTTTCGGTGCAGAAATTTTTAAGGGTGTACTTGAAATATTTACTTATAACTTTGCCAAGTGATAGATAATTCACAGAGGTAGTGCACCTGTATTTGGGATATGAATAATTTTAAGTATTTGTTTAGTTATTATTAACTATCCATATCCGACCGATAAAACAG